>LR040778.1:7075-37101 GCA_900607525.1 Apocyclops royi
TTAATATTCTATTTTATTTAATAAGTTCATTTGTCTAGACTTGAGTAATTTCAAATGCAACAACAGTTTTTCATACACCGTTGCCAAATTTTTTTTATTCACAAGCAGAGAGCACAACTTAACGGTCAAAGCAGATCAAATAAATTTCCATCTACAAGTTGTAAGACAGAACATTCAAAGGTTTTTCCTTGCACAGTCACAATTGACATTTTATCAAAGCAGCCACTGAAAGTTTTTTCGATAGATAGCCTTGAAATGCCAGAATGATAAAATCCAAAAGATAAACGCGTTACCCTATTGACAATCTTCAAGGAGAATGGGGAGAGATATCTCGAAATTTGTCTCAATTTTAAATTTCATTTTTAAAAAAAAACGTTTTAAATTAAGTATTTTACACAAAACCTGAAACACCATGCAACTGATTGAAATTGTAGGGCTCTATCGAGCTCTCCGGAGGTGGCCCGGGTGGTAGATTCAAGGTCTGGACAGACGGCTCGACCAACAATGTCATTCTCGGAGTCGAGACCCTCAAACAGGAGGACGAGGGTTCGTACAAGTGCGTCGTTACCAACGAGCATGGAGAGAGCACCCACGACTTCAACATTTACGTCACCGGTGCGTTCAAACTGCATCTGGCCTAACCTCATTTACGGAAAAGCAAACACGGAGAATTACACTATATGTTTAGGTTAGGTTAGGGTTAGGGTAAGGTTAAGTTGGGTTGTGATTTAAGGTTCATTGTGACCCACACCAATAATTGCATAACAATAAACGCGATTATGATTTTCATAGGAATTTTTCTATCTCAATTGTTGTCGCATCCATTTTACGCAGCGATTTTGACTATGTGACAACAAACCTTTAGACTAGTGGTGGGCTAGAGCTGGGATGGCTCGCGGGCTGGCCCGGGCCAACGCTACTGTTATAGAAACTTGGGCTGGCTCTAAGGCTAGCCCGGGCCAATGTAAATTTAGCGACCGACTTGGCCCGAGCCTTGAAAAACCGGTTCGTGCCCACCACTACTTTAGACTTGTAAACATGAACTTTGTAGGTTAGTGCTCAAAAAACCAAACGTTTTCAATTTTAGCGGATTCCATTAGACACAGCAACACTGATTGAAAGTGACTTATTTTCTAATCTAGTCAAGTTTGGTCACATACCTACAAATAATAAATGGTTTTAATCAGGGAAGTGCAAATGAGGGGGATAACACTCTCCTGTCAAACCAGTTTAAATTTGGCCTTTTGTAAAATAAATAAAATTAACTTGTTATGTAAAGAGCACAAGCTTAGCAAGAGGTTAACAATGCAGTCCTATTCCCCTTGCTAGCACTTCCCTGATTCAGGTATCTTTGAGAGTCATTCTTATTTTTTTATTTTTTTTTGTCTTCAATGACCCAAAGTACATCAATAATCAGAGAACCTTGCTCAGAGAAGTGCGAATGAGGGGGATAACACACTATGAAGGAGCTCCTATCAAACGAGTTAAAGTTTGGCCTTTTGTGATATAAAAAAAATAATACTTTATTTAGTAATGTTAATGCTTTTCCTTCTGTTCTTTTCAGTTGAGGGTGGTATGGACTTTCGAGCCATGTTGATGCGTAGGAAAAAGCCCGCCAAAAAAGTCGTGGTGGTGAGTCAGCAATTTTTTATTGCTTTATGTAGATACCTATGGCATTCACATAAAAATGTCATAGATATGTAGAACTCGTAGCTTCATAGATGTTACTTTTTTATTATGAAAAGATGTTATTTGAAAACTGTAGATAACTAGTTATATCAGTGTTGGGCCAAGGCCCGCTAGCACATAGCACTGGTCCACCTAGCGCTGCTAGCATTCATAGAAAAATGTTGATAAGTGTACACAACAATGCCGACTCTTTTAATGGTACCGGTGTTTTTTTGTTTTGTTTTTTAGTTTAACATGAAAATACTTTTTGCATAGTACACATAAAAAAAAGAAATGAATGCGTTGTACTATTTTTTTAATCTCATGGAAAAAAAACTTCAATAGTGTTATTGCAACTGATCAATTTTTCAGTAAGTAGAGGGGTGCTTGTGGCTGACATTGCAAACATATGATCGCTTGGAATTTTGTTTTACTCGACGATTTGCAATTACAGCTTATTGTCAAATCGACCAGTTGCTAAAAATCCTCATTGACTGATGCGATTCGCGGCAGAAAGACGCAGTAGATGTTCATGCTTTGCTTTTATTTGTAAATCTTCTGCGTTTTTCTGCTGTGAATTGCGTCAATGTCAATGGGCCTAAATGCAGCTATTTGAATGTTGCCTTAAGGTTTGATTATCTTAGCTCTTCCTCTTTGATAGTGCAGAGGGTCGAGTATGCAAATTGTCAAATAAAAAATTCAAGAGGAATATTTCGAAACGTCAAAGTGATTTTAAAATTATAACATTTGATGTTTTTATCGACCCATTGACTTTTCGGCAGATTGCAAAGTCCGTACAATGGGAGGCTGCACAAGTAAACTTTGGCCGCTAGGTTTGCTAGCCATTAAAAGTATTTAGGTATCATTGGCATGTATTGAAAATTTATTCTTGTCTTTGGATTGATATAGTCAACCAAGATAAAACCTTTAAGTGCTAGCGAACCTAGCGGCCAAAACTTTGTCGCATGGCCTCATATTGGCGCAAAACCCCTCATAGCTTGGATTAACAGAGCAACCAAAATATCTTGATCATTATTTTTCTTACAGAGTAAAAAAATACCACTTCAGACCATAAAGGAAAACGCCAAACGAATTTTTAGGTTGTATATAAATGTCACAAAAGTCCGTCCAAAGTGAAAATTCTAAACCCCTACAAAGCTGAATTGTAATATTTTACTATACACAAATCGAAGTTTAATCATTTTAGGCAACAATACCTTTGAGTGGAAACAAAGATTGAAATTGGTGAAAATTCACTTGCAAGCATATTTCTCAAATTCAAATTTGCTGAAAGAACCTTAAAGTCAAAATCTAATTGACGTAATGTGATAACTCAATGTTTAGTTAAAACGTACATTTTTAAGTCTTCTTTACATAAAGTCATGAATTGTTTTAAATTTCCCGAAATATACCTTACCTCAGAGGGTAAAACTTGTCTTTTCTAGGCACAACGATCCTGAGAATATATTCAGCTTTGTATAATGTGAAATAATTAAAAAAAAGGAGATTCGAGACATCTCAAGAAAATTTGCGAACTTGATATAATCATACTTTTGTTTGACAACAGTTTTTTTTTACAAATTAGGGTTAAGAAATATTTATCTCGATCATCTAGGCTCGAACGTTCAACAACGAAAAAGAAAAAAACATACAAAGTCACGAGTGTTAGTAGATTTTAATAGACTACATCATTATAATGAATTTTTTTTTCTATATACTCTAATGGGAGGTCGCGTACAAAAACATTCAGCAAGGTTTTACCTTGATTGGATAGATCATTTGAAATAAGAATATTTTTTTTGTATTCTGTAAAATGATACACATATACCCTTAACGGCTAGCGATGCTAGCGGAAAAAGTTTTGATACACGACCTCCCATTGTACTTAACCAAGTATTTGGAGAACAACTTAAAATTCTGTCACACTGATGCTTCCCTCATAAACATTAAAAATATTTAGATTCCTCACACTTTTTAGCTCCAAGAACTGACTGAAGGGATATTTTGGTGACACATGAGGAACCAAAGCAGTGTGACCAAAGTATGACATAGATACATGTGTATTTAGTCACACTGCTTTGGTCCCGCATGTGGCACCAAAAAATCCCTTGAATTGGTTTTTTGAACTAACAAGCAGTACAGCCAGGCAGGCTGGGTCGGTGATTGGTCTAGATATTTTTCATGTCTATGGCTTCCCTACTCAGTATTCAGGGTTGCCAGATATCACAAAAATCATTAAAACTAGAGACTAATTTCACTAACAAAGGGAACTTTGAAGTTGAAGCAATTTTGGTGGAATTTTCGTTGACATATCTGGCAACACTAAATATTTCGAGTCACATAAGTATCGATGAACAAAACCATATGGAAATGGCTCTTAAAAAAATACAAACTAATTTTTTTTTCATATTTCAGCTTTTCTTAAAAAAATCTTTGTGGAGTCACTATTATTTTTTTTCAGCATATGATTGTTTTTTTTATTTTCAGCGAATGTCAAAAAAATCACATCTAATTTTTTTATTCATTTATTTTTGAGAAAAAAAAAATATTTTTGTCAACCATTTCTTAATAAACCTTTTTTTTTTGTCTTTAATAAATTTTTCACCCAAGTGTCCATGTCCAGTGTTACAAAGATATCTATATATTCTAACTCCATTAAGTTCTACTCTAATTCAATTTTTTTCGAACAAATTTAGGAAAAGTTCGAATGGATTGAAGAGCCCGTTGACCGCAGCGTGAAACAGGGCTGCTGTGACGAGGTCTCATTCACTTGCAAGTTGTCGCACAAGGGCAAGAAGGCGAAGTGGTATGCAAAGAACCAGGTACAGTCATATTTTGTTCGAAAATATTAACTTTAACATGTCCGAATTTCTACTCTTTTTTCAGAGGCTTGATCTAGAAAGTCACATCTTTTCTAGGTGATTTAAATATACACATTCTCTATTTCGGGTTTAAAGAATATCCACCATATCTCTAGATCAACTTAAGAAAATATTTTTTTCTAATCTAGAACATTTTATTCACCACAAAAACGAGTCAGGCTTAACGATGAGACATAAAAATGGCGAGATAAACTGATTGAGTTTTTAAAAATTCTGTTTCATTTCTTACATATTCTGGTTATAAACATTGCAAAAATTTGATTATAGAACAATTATAACTATGTTACTTTTTCTCATATTGATAGTGTAGGATTGACATCCTAAGCTGGTTGCTATGCTAACACAGAGATCTTGAATTAAGGGGTGGGCAATTAGTTACTAAAAAGGGGATGCATTTGCCCGCAGTTAGGTTAGGTTAGTTAGTATGGGCACCCAGAGCACCATTAGAGGTCAGATAATACAGGGACGTGCCAACCAGGGGAATAGGACTAGACAGCTTACCTCCTGCTGAGCTTGTGCTCTTTACTTAACAAGTTAATTTTATTTATCTTTAACCATGTCCCTTCATTAGCACTTCCCTGGTTAATGTTCAGTTTTGGACCACAAATTTTTTGGTAATGTCATTTAATTAAACTGTGGGTAATCTAAAATTATTCATATGTTCATCATATCAGAGGTAACTTAGCTAAAAAAGACAACTACATAATAATGGATCATTCATGCTTTATGATCAAATCCAGCTTGTTCAACTCAGTCATGAAAAAAAATCAATTAAAAGTTCTGAGAACTGAATGGCCCGCTGGGCCATGAATGTTTTTTGATGCTCGGGTCTTGCAGGACCCAGTGAACTCTAAAGAGTTTAATTAAAGTATCATTAAAATCATTTTTGCATGACCATTAAATCAACTCCAAACAAGACTTGCATTTTTTTGTGAAAACTCATCCATACATGATAAAAGAAAAAAAGAAAAATATATTGAAAACTGTGGCTTGTGTGAAAAAAATTTTGAGAGATTTATTTGAGCTTAGCTTACTTAAGTGTGTGTCAATTCCTAAAATTCCATTAACTCAGACATAGGTAAGGTAATGCTTAAAAATTCTTTTTTTTTTGTAAAACAGGTCATGTTCAGCTAGTCTAACACTAAAAGAACTCAAACACAGTGATAGTTATGTGCACATTTATCTTAAGCAATAGAATTCACCTTGAAAATCCACAGCCAGAAAGTTCAATTCAAATGAGAGGGCATGCATCAAAACTTTGACTTTTAGTTTGCGCTAGTTGTTAAATTGAAGAGTAGCCCATTGCAAAGGAAATAATTTTTTTTTTCTGCAAATTCAAACAAATCTAATTTCCTTCAACAGCCAGCAAGCCTGGTGGCCAACGTTTTGCAGATGTGACCTCATATTAAAAGGTCTTTATAAGGAACATAGAAAATTATATCGGTCTTCCCACTGTTGGCTCCATAGCTGTCTTTACAGAGATTAATTTGAAAAGTTTATCTGAATGTACCTTAATTGTATTGTATTGGGATAAGCTGACACGAATACCAATGTTCAAAAAATTTACTAACTAGCATTTTTATTTGAGAAAGTTTCAGTATAAGAGTCTTGTTAGTCATCAAGTCTCATTCTGTAAACCTATGTCAGTCAGCTTTTCCCTTAAAAAAACAAAGACTGCTTACAAATCTAGCCTGCTTAGCCAATGCAGCCACCAGGTACTAATAATCAACAATTTAATTCTTAGTGCTATTTTGGAGACCAAGTCTTTGTGACTCAAAATACAGGATAAAAATAACATTTACTCACACTGATTTGGCCTCTGGGGCATCATGAAAAAGCATTTTAAAAAGTTCTGTAAGCTGTCAATGTTTTATCTAAATGTCTTTTGACTTAATACATAGACATTGAAATTACCTAGACTGCTTAGAGTTTATAGTTCATAAAATCACTTTTTGGTGTTTACATGTGAAACCAAGTCAAAAGGGCCAAAATTTAAAATAATTAAATTGGTATTTTGTAATACCAGCTTGGGTCTACATGCAATATCAAATAACCTCTTCATGGTTTTTTGGTACTAAAATACCATATGGCCAACTAGGTTGGTGATCAGTTCAGGTATTTCAATGTTTAATGTTCAACCATACCCTGTGAAATGTTTTTGAATATTGAAAGATCACAGACATTAAAAGAACACATCATGATTAAAGGTCCCTTTGCAACTCAATGGCTTTAGTTCTAATGTGTCAGATCTGAATTGTATCCTTTCCATAGTTACTTCCAAGAGCTAGCTTACTCTGGAATACTAAATCTGTGTGTTGGTTCAAACCATGTTAAAGTCATGTGACAGGATCAGACTACAGTGAAAAAAGATTAAATAAAAACAACTTCACTCCTATTATTATTAGCACATGCTAAATAGTATTCATGAAAAGTTGACAGTGTTGTGCAATTTTGAAGTCTGTGAATCACTCCCATAAGCAATTTTAATTTCCAGACTTGTTTTTATTAGTCTGGCAGTATTTGACTGAACTCAGTTTATAAGGTATATCTATAATGTCTGTGGTCGTACCCCTCATGAGTTGACCGCTTCTGAACCCTGTGATGATCAAGTCAGAACAGGTCTTTAAATTTTCAACTGTTTTTAAAGGAAACACAGAACGCGCGAATAACATTTGAACACGGTAAGGTAAGTCGGCAGTCTATAGTTTTTTTGTAATTTTAGAAGTTAGTCTTCAACACTATTGTAAAATACATTGAAAAGAATCTATACTTGTGCTCTTATTCATGGCTCTCACCCAAGATTTAATTCTCATGGATGTCTAAGATAATTTGATCAGAACTGCATGTATCTTAGATATCTGTGGAAAAATAACAGATTGAATCTTTTGTGTCAAATTAATTTCAAAATTATGTTTTACTTTGTTTCTCAAATTGGTCAATTTTGACTGAAAGATTTCAATCAACTGCATGACAAGCACATTGAGTACTTCAGTACCTTGGTTTTATTTAATCACTTTGTAACCAAGATCTTTGGCTTCTTACCTTGGTTACATGATGAACTTTCAATGTCAAAATGTGTCTCTTTTTTCAACCTGCAAATGTTGTATCATGTTCTTACATAATCATTTATTAAAATAAAACCTTTAAGAGAAAGAGACATATTTCATTAACAGCAAGAAAAGCTTGCCTCTTTATGTACAAAGAATTTTTCTACTTTTGTATGTATATATGTTAGCCATCTAATGCTCTATTTGTATATTCAGTTCACTTTCCTTTTCAGATACTCTTGCTTAAAAACTTTTGTATATATGAATTGCTTTTTGGGGCTTTCTAGATAAGTCTATTATCATGTTTCCTAATACTTAAAAATTTTTGTACTTCATTTGTAGCTTTACTTACTTAAGTAGCTTGAAAGCCGGCTGCACTGCGTTCAAGTTTCAAAGGAGATGTCAAAAGGGGTTTTCAAAACCTTTCAAGATCCTCTGAAACTTGGCTCGATGTTTCTCAAACGCTACAGCTTATCATGCTTTCAAAATGTCTAAGACGTTTTCAGCTCTATGTGGTCATTACTTGTATATTATTTCTAACAGATTTCAACACAAAAGATCAAAAGAAAAGTGGAAAAAAATAAACTCAAAGGGCAACACACGAGTATCTACACAGAACAGAGGGCTAACAGATAAAGAAAGAAAAAGGATACAGAGATATATTTTAAGAACAAATAGATAGAAAAAAAGAGAGTGGCAAAAGGAAAAAAATCAAGGCTATTACTTATCCTCGTTAAAGCAAGTGACACAGGACAAGATTTCTTTTTCTAATGATAAGCTGCCCCTCTCTTTGACGCATACAGCAAAACTTTTTGCTTATCTACACTAAAAATCAACAAGAAAGATTTGTTTAATATTTCAATGAATCCATAGTTGTAAGTAGACAAAAATGAAACCTGTAGAAGCATGGAAAAGTCCTGCAATCCTAATGCTTCTTTTTAGGTATGTATCAACAATGATCTCTGTTTTTTTTATATCTTAGTTGCTTTCTCTTCTTAAGACTTTAGTTCATTTCTTATCTCTCTTTTTTCACAGACTTGAGCCTATGCTCTTTCATTTTTCTTGGCATAAGGTCAAATTTGAACAGTCAAAGATATTTTTCAGTCATGAAAATTAACTCCTTAGTTCAAAATGTATTTTTTTAAGCATCTGTTCTTACGTACTAATGCAAAGCTTCCGCTACAAAACAATATGCTTTCTTTCTTTCACAACTATTTTTCTCACAACTTATGTACTGCTTAGCATGTATCTTTTTAAGTTGCTACATTCTTATAGTCTACTTATAAACGATCTATCCTAACCGCCACATGTAAATTGAAGCAGATATCTTCCAAGATCTGATGTCACTCACACAGCTTAAAATAAGCTAAGACCGTTTGTACAATGTAGAAAGCTTGCCGACGGGAAATTAACAATGTATATTTTTACATACCATTTTGTGTACAGATCATTAAATTCTTTTCACAGGTGTCTAAAGCCATCTGCAAGTACCCACAGACTTCTACACAAAGTATACCTAGAAAAAAATGACTAGATTTATGGGTTAGGTGCAATTTTTCATCAAAACGGATAAACTTAGCCTGGACTTCCTAGTTGGTATAAAAGACTTACAGATGCTTGTAGGTGGCTTTGAAGAAGGAAATTTTGTGGTGATTCTGTTAGAGGGTACTTAGGATCTATTCTAAAGATTTTTTTTTGTGCTAGACAACCTGATAAGTTTAGTGACTTATTTTTAAGTCAGTACTTAAGTTTTACACAAATTCTGAGAGACATGACAACCATTTCTGCATTTTAGGTCTCAGAAAATTTGTTATTGGAGCTAAGTCTTCGCTTTTTAAATTCCTTCAATTCAAGTGTATTTCAGATACTCGCAACTGATTGATACAATATCCTATGATTATTCCTAATTCTAAAATATAGTTTCTATAATATTTACCAAATCTCAGGTCAATATGGTTAGATAGCAAGAAGCTCGTAAAAGACTTAACCTTTAACCTAGCCCTACTATTGGTCCCTCTGTATAAAGCGGGGGGGGGGCGGAGTTCTAAGAATCTTAGAAAGATATTTTTTTATTATTGAATTCATTCACCAGGAGTTACACAAAGGGGCCAAGTACGGTTTCATATTCGATGAGGACGTATTTACGCTGATCATCAAGAACCCGGAGGTGGGTGACAGTGGAAGATACACCTGCATCGTCAAGGAGTGTAATGACCTCACTTGCAAGGCCTATCTGGAAGTCGAGCGTAAGTCTGGAGTCAAGGTTGGCTGTCACAAAACGCTAAACCAATATTCGTTGATGGTATATGTAGACTAAGTCGGATGCACCAACTATCTGCTAGAAACGATAGCTAAACTTCATCAAAACTAAACAAAATATTATGCTGTAGAATGTCCTTAGGGCTTTGGCAGATGAGGGATAATTTTCAGGCGATAAAGTAAAAAAACAATAAAAACATTTCGGCAAAGTATTGCTAGGGTAGTGTAAAAATGACAATGGATATTAGTTGCTGTGCTTTAAAACTTTCAATTTTCTCCATCCAAAGTGTAATATTTTTTTTGTGTGTTTTCCCTTTTTTGCTTTATCGCCTGAAAATTACCTCGCATCTGCTGAAGCCCTTAGCCAATTATGTAAAGTTCATGTGAAAAATGAAAATTGATTTCTTAAAACATTTGTAATTCAATCTGAAATTGCCAAGAGAAGACAAGATTAAACAAAACCTTGATATCAACTTTCATTGAAATCTTTGGCTTATAAACCCCAAAGCTAAAGAATATAGAGAAAAGGTTTTTCCAAGGTAATCTATTACTGTTGTCAGTCCAAAATTTACTACTATCATGGATAGAAAAAAGGAAAAAAGGGCCTGAATGAATAACAAGGTATGCTATATATTTACAGCTCCATGCAGTTAATGTGTTTGTTTTGGCTAACCTTTGCTCTATATATTTTAAATCTGTGTTACAAACAAATCAGTAAATTCTCTTAAACAAGAATACAAGAATCAAGTTAAGGCTGTGAAAATCTCAGTCAATATTGCAATACCTATTACAGCACCAGATCCGGAATTCGGGTTCACCAAAAAGCTTGAGAAAAGCAAACATGGGCAAGCGAAGAAACAGCTGAAGCTGAAGTGTAAGGTGAACAGCCCCGATGCAAGGGTGAAGTGGTATAAGGATGGCGTCGAGGTCAAGCAGTCTGACGTCAGGTTTGTGTCAAAATCTTGTGTATCAACCATCACGGACCTTCTTGCAAAGACTTGGTTACGAAACAAGTTCTTACTAATGTTTTCAAATGCTAATCTAGTTCGCTAAGCTGCCTAGAAAAACAGACTGGTTCAGGGTTGCCAGATTGTCCATTTTTCACGTAAAAAATTTGTGATTCAGTCTTTCATCAAATTCAAAGAGCTTGAAGAAATATATGTAGTAATGGTCTATTTTTGTGCTGTATTTTTTTGTACATTCTAATATTTATGTAGTTTGTAAATGACTTAAAAATTCCTTCTGGCAGCTCTGAGCTTGTTGTCGTCTTCGAGAATCGTTCAACTATAAAGCTGTGTGAAAATTTACTTCGAGTCGAGTATTTTTGTCTGTTACCAGTTACCAGGCTTTCATTGTGAATTACGCTCGATACTTAAGTATTAAGTATATCACGCGTAAAAGTTTCTTTTAATAGTTTTGACTGTTCGTCGCCTAATTTTAAGAACGACTCAAGTTTTTTATCGTGAATTTTGAAACTTATTTATAGGTTCCTCATTTCCAACAACGAGGGTGAATGCTCGCTTGTCATTCGCGAGCCTGAACCCGAAGACACTGGTAAACAATTTATGAAGTGAATTCAAATAAGATGGATATTAATTTCTGTTTTCTCTGAGAGTGCAGTACACACAAATCGAGTGTTGTTTGTCAATAAGGAAACACAGAATTCGAATTTCAGGTCGCTACACTTGTAAAATTGAGGAATTCGGCAAGGACGGTCAAAACGAAACATCCTGTGACGTCACTATTGGAGGTAACGAAAAAGAATACGTTAGAATTTTTGGATATTGGCTAAGTACGTATTACAGCTCTTAGCTTTTATATGTTGATCTTAGATTTTTATTTGCTACCCGCGATTTACCACAGAATATCTCACCGAAGAATTTTCATAAAATACTCTTAAGAAAAATGTTATTCTATCAAGCTAGAGGTCTGTGCGGGCTAGAATATTCAAGCCGAGTCGAGCCTTACAAAAAGTCGGTCTACATTGGAGTTGAAATCCCCTTAGCCTATCTCTAATCACAACCAAGTTTTTTAAGTATGGGATGGTTACTTAGCAACTTTACCTGAAAGTCTACATTTGGATGATGTCATAAAGTGCAAATATCAAGAGCTTTTTTGTAGATATTAAAGTATTTACACTCATTTTTTTACATCTAGTAGAAGTTGGTATCCTTGTCTATAAAAATTACAAAATGAAACTTCAGAAAAATCTGGTATATTAAAGATATGGCCTGTTTTATTTGCTACCAGTGCACTATGACATCATATGAAGATGCTGCAAAAATTTGCAAAAAAAAATTGGCTAAGTGACCAACCTAAGCTTTACAAATCTTGATCACAACTATATAAAGCCGTGGCTCTCCATTATCAGGTAGATATTAATTTCAAAGCAATCTAATCTTTTTCCCAGAATATCCGTACAAATTTACCAGCGAGCTGCAAGGCAAGGACTGCGTCGAAGATGACCACGTCGAGTTCAAGATTGACCTGGACCAAGAAGATGGAGAAGTCAAGTGGTTTAAAGATGGTGTCGAGATTGTCCCAGATGGCAAGAGAGTTCAAATTGTCAAGGTTTGAAAGATTACCTGATATCTTCCTAAAGCCTCGGTCACAAAACTCCTACGGCGGCCGTACGAAACCAATGGTCTGGTCCGTTGAACAAGTATGAGTACATTTTCATATTTTTGCAACAGACTAGACCTGCAGTTTCGTACGGCCGCCGTAAGGGTTATGTGACCGTAGCTTAAGTCGACTCATCTCAAATTTGATACAAGGGAGGTTAGAAATATTGAGAAAACATTGAGGTTTTCTCACCATATAATCATAATTTTGAGAAGAGACGATCTTCAAAGATATCAGCTATTCTCAGTACAGTGTTAAGACAAGAAAGGAACTACAATTACTTTTTAAACAATGATAAAGGTTCACTTGAGTTAGCGATCTTTTTATCTCAGTCAAATCACCTCGGACTATTCTTATCATTTAGAACCGCGAAATTGCAAAATTATACCTCTTTTTTATCTTAGGCTAACGTAGTACGTTTTGTATACCTAAACTTTATTTCAGGAGGGTAAAAAGCGAAAGCTTATTATCAATGGAGCCAAGCTGGAGGATGCTGGAAAGATCACCGTCAAGTCCAACGCGGATGAAGCCTCCGCCGACTTCAATGTCAAATGTAAGTTGGGCCCATTCTATGAAATGTCTATAGAGAAGGAATCTACAACTACGTATGGTCATTTACAAACAATTGAATTTACCTTTTTAAGGCAATAATATTTCAAATAGTTTTATAGTTATCACTTAACAGCTTTAGCATAGAGAGCATTGAAAGATACAAGATTATATTACGGCCCGGTGCGAGCTGGCTCGGGCCTAAGGATCGGGCTGAACTCGAGGTCAGAGCCAAGTCGGACTTTACACTGACTACTCTGTAATCGTATTTGAAAAACACCAACAATGCAAAGACTTGCGTTTTCTGTTGCGTAATTCGCATTGCGAAATTTCAGACAACAACGGCTTCGTGAAAGGAATGCGCGAATTTAAACAATGCGTCGAGAGAGAGCAAATTATCTTCAATGTCCAGGTACAGATTCGATAAAATCATTTTCTATAATCGTTTTCATTTTACAAGTACATAATATTTTTTTTACTTTGAAACGAATTGGTCCAATAATTTTGATATATTGAATTGAAGACAGTTTGTCACTGGGACATTTGATCTGGCTAAAATTTTTCAAACGGTTTACGAAACTTTTTTTTTTCATTATGAAATTATCAGCTGTCTTTTAAATTAATCTTTTTGTTTGGTTCCAGGTGAAAGATCCCAGTGCTCCCGTTGAGTTCTTCATCAACGGCGAGTTGGTCGTCCCAGACGAGAGGGTGGAGATCAAGGACTTGGGCGAGGGGAAGAAGCAGCTCATCATCAACAAGGCGGAGATGGGGGACAATGGCACAGTGACTTGCAAGACTCCATCCAACAGAGGAAGCGAAGTGAGATATTAGAGATTGGTTAAGTTAAGACAGTGGCTCGAGTATTGTTTTGCATCGTTTAAATAACTTGATCTAATTATATTTTTTTTTCGACTTATGCGTGAATAGGTCGTAAGGAGTGCCATTGAAATTCCACCAAAATGAACCCAAATGTTTTTTTGTCAGTTCAATCATGTGTCCATTAAACTTTTTATGAGAAATTCCACCAAATCTGGCACAACTTGCCCCACGGATAGATTCAGTGCACGAAAAAGCTGATATTCTATTTTACGTTCAAAATTATTCAACTCGAGTATTATTCGCACCATATTAAGGTCATCGAGTCCAAGTCTGCCTTCACCGTCATCAAGGGCGAGTCAGCGCCCAAGATGGGAGACGTGGGACCAGTCACCGGCGTTGCCAAAAAGCAATGCAACATGACTATTCCTTACCAGGTATTAAAAAATTAGGTTATGTAGGTGTTTTGAAAAGTTTAGTGAATTGCAACTTCACACAATTTAGTAAAACATTTCAACTTACTTAATTGTTTTTCTAAAATACAGATTACATACAACAAAATCACAAGTGTATTCATGAAATTTACATGTTTGTTAAAAAATTATTGAATCGGGCCAAGATGTCTTAAAAACTGTTTGTAGATCGAGGGTGAGAAACAATCTGACGTCGAGATTATTGTCGAGAAAGATGGAAAGCAGCTCAAGATCGGCAAGGATGTCCAGGTACAGGGTTGCCAAATTAAGAAACCAATGGCCCCGTTGCCACATGTAAACTGTAGGTTTGAAGAGATTTATTTCTGAAAAACACAATTTTACAAAATACCTTCTGAAATACCAGAATTCCACTAATTTTGGCACAACTGCCATTGAATGGTATAATATTATGTTATTAAATATTAATACTAAAGGACTGTTTACATTTGATCGTACAACCTTGCAACTGGGTTAGTATTATACTTTGCAATGCTTTGGCAAGGCTGTGAACCTGCCTTAGAGTAGTCACTGCATGCAACTATTTTTTAACCTATATTTGAAAACTAGCAAAAGCTTGAGACAATCAGTTATACACAAGTCGCAAAGTCATACAATCAAATGTGAACAAGGCTTAAGATAACTAGCTGAAGGTTGTATTAAAATGAGCTACCTTATCGCAGCTGACAGTCCACGGAGATCGTATCCAGCTTGACGTCATTAATCCGAAGCGAGAAAAATCCGGGCAGGTCCGTACTTGTGCTAAGCTAACGCTTTCGTTAATCTGAAGAGAATAATTTATTACATGAATGGGTACTGCATCAAAGTACAATATAGGTTTGAAAAAATGCTGAAGTATTTTGCGTTAGTTTGGCCTTGAGGTAAATATGGAAAAATTGTTATTAAAATATACGTTACAACTAACTTGAATCGCCTATCTTAACTGAAGCCGAATTGATTTTTTAAAACTGGTAAATATCTGAGAAACTTTAAGTCATAAAATTACTTTCTATAGTTATATAATCAGTGAGTAAAAAATGTATTATATTAAACCTTTAAAATGATCGGTTCTTGGTCTTTCAACGAGTTTGTGATTAACCTGCAGTACAAGGTCATCATGAAGAACGCACAGGGTCAGGACGAGAAGCTCATTAACGTCAACATCATGGATGTCCCGACGCCCCCTCTGGGTGTCTTCGTTGATACCGTGTATCAGGTGAAAAAAAGCTGTCGTGTTTTAGCTCTGAAAATAGATTTCTCCTTCAGGAATCTAGCCATTCTTTCTTCAGCATAGCAGGAAGTCCCATTTTCACTTTTGCCAATAACTCGGCATTTTTCACTTTCAGCGCAAATAGTAGTTTTCTGAATTGAACCACAAGGTTGGAATTATGCTGAGGACTCAGAGTCAAACATCTGTGTCAGTGTTGCTTGAAATAAAATAAAAATTCCACCAGAAAATTAGTCAAGCAGTGCGGTGTCTATTTTAATATTCATATTGCTAGTTACAAAACTAAGCGCAAGGAAAACTAGTTAACTAGTAATTTGGCTAGTTTTAACCTAATATCTTTTGACCAGTTTAACCTAATTATTCTAATAAGCAAGGTTGTTCATTTAAGAGGAAGAAAAATCTTTTTAGGACAACTGTGTCGTGCACTGGAGTCCTCCTAAAGACAGTGGTGGCACTGAGATCAAGAAGTACATCATTGAGGTAGACACGGGGTCATATTTCGAATAGTCGCAATGAAAAGTTGTCGCAAAGCAAAAATTTTAAAATCTTATTTATAAACTTGGAAACAGTATCCCATCATTCATTTAGTCAAATGAATTATCTATATTATATAAGTTCCTTTTTCTCAAATAGTCTATGCTACTAAGTTGAGTGGTTCATGCCACATCGGTTCTTTCACTCAAATGGTCTATGCTATTTAGGCTCTTGACACAACAACTGGCAACGGTGCATGGACTGAGGTCGCTCACACTGAGACCGGGAACGAACGTCAAGTCAAGGTAACTTAGTTACCGAAAAATTTTAACAGTTATTTTCAAATAACTTACATCGGAAGAGAATTATATGCCATCGGTAGTCAATTATATAAAGTGTTTACGCTCGTAAATTATAATTAGGATGAAGAAGAGAGGCTTCATTCCAAGAATGTGCTGTTTCGCGAAAAGCACTATCTTTTCTTTACAAAACGACGTTAAAACGTTTATATAATTAACCGCTAGTCTCCTTTGGAAAATGATTAAATGAAGATTTTCTGCTGCCTATAGGTAGAGCACCTGACTCCGTTGCACAAGTACAGGTTCCGAGTCCGAGCCGCAAACAAGATCGGGGCCTCAGACCCGACAGAAATGACCGGAGATGATATTCTCATGAAAGATCCTTGGGGTAAATTAATGTAGAATTGCAGCAATATCATTACATGTACCTTAAACAGTGTTGCCAGAAATCTCAGCGAAATTCCACCCAAAATGAATAAAACCTTATGTGTTCTGTACTGAACCCTCTTAAAGCAGAAAATTTTCAAGGTCCTATTTTAAGGAATTTCATCAGATCTGGCAACTCTGATCATAAATGAAGCCCCAATTATACAACAACTATTTGGCTGTTCATTTCTGAATATCAACAATGTTATATTAAATCATGCCGAAAATAATTTTTTTCTTACCTTAAGCGTAAGAAGATGGAAAGCTGGAACAAGTATATGATAATGGACTATTGGCTGCTTGATGATTTAGTCAAGCTTTAACAACTCAGTCATGAAAAAAAATAATGCAAATGTTTCGGTACTATGAAGCCCACTGTGCCTTAAATGTTTTTTGATGTTCAGACCACTATGCCTTTAAGAATGGCGGCCAAAGTTTGCACTCACTGCCTGCCTTTGACAGATCTGGTGGAATTCAATATGGAATCCCTTAAAGTTGGAGGTTTCTTTAAAGGGGATTTAATACTTGATGAAATGGACAATACAATAAAATATAATTTTTTGGTTCAATTTTTTCATTAAAACAAAGCAAAATGTCTGCCAGTAGGCAATGTTATAAAAGTTATTTTACGCGAAATCCACATTTCGATTGAAAAGCTCAAGCAGTTTACCACTTAGAAAAAATAGTCTTTTTATCGAAGTGGGACAGCTTAGATGTATCATTCACTCATATTTTGACTATATCATTGAGGCCAGATATCATGATATGACTAAGTCGTTCCACTTCAGTTAAAAGCAAAAAATTATACATTTATAAATTGGTCTAGCTTTTTATACATAAAATGGATATTCGCATTTTTATAACATTGACTACAGGCTGTACTCATTTTGTCCCAGTGTAAAAGTAATCCTAGATTAGGATTAGGCTAGGGCACCGTGATCCCTTTTTTACATTGCGACAATATGAAAACACCCCTACCTCCAAATCCTTTTCTTTTATTACAGATGAGCCGAGCCCATGTGGTCAACCTAACGTTGTCGACTGGGGCAAGGACTTTGCCGATCTGACCTGGACACCTCCGGAGAGCGACGGTGGCGCCCCTATCACTCATTACGTCATAGAGATGAAAGAGAAGAACATGGGACAGTGGGTGGAAGGAAAATCTTTGACCGTTAAAGAAGTCCAGGTTTGTTATATTCCCCCAAGGGGAAATATTTTTGTACGGAAAAATTCCCCGAGAGAAAAATTATAGGTTAACGCTCATAATCATTTGAATCAAACTTTTGTTGAATTACTCTGGTAGTTAGGGGAAAATCATGGTTTGTACTACATAGAAGTCTTTTATCTTATCAACTGGCTGGCTCACCTGTATAAAAAGAGTAAAGCCTCAGTCACATAACTACTGCGTCGAGAATACGACGTCATAAGACTAGCTTGTTGTGTAGATGCAAAAAAGTGTTTTTATTTGTGTAACTGGATATACTTGAGGTTTCGCACGCCCAACCCAATAGTTATGTGACCGAGGCTTAATGTGTCATTCTTGCCGCAGGAGTTGGGCGGAGTCATCAAGGGCAAGCAGACCGGCCTTATCGAAGGCTGCGAGTACCAGTTCAGAGTCAGGGCCGTGAACAAGGGTGGCCCAAGCAAACCAAGTCCGCCATCTCTGCCCATGATTGCCAAGACAAGATTCTGTAAGTTTTTGTTACAAATTCTCAAGCAGATTTCATCTCTAAGCTATCGTACTACAATACTTATTCAAGAACTTTTTCTATTAACTGACGACGCTCTTCTACTCTTTAATCATCTCAGTGCCTCCACACTTGAAGGGAGATGGTATGTATGACATCACTTTGAAGAAGGGCCGTCCTATCCGCTACGACCTCTGGTTTGGTGGTGAACCAGGTATTTTAGTCTTCTGTGCTAAGCTAAGAATCCTTATCAATTATTTTTATTTTCAATAATGATACATCTTTGTCGTAATTTTTCATTGGCATTGGTGGTGAATCAGAAAATTCAGTCTTTTATTGTGCAGCTTGATATAAAAACTTTTTTATTTTTACAATAAAGAGACAGCTTTTTCCGTAATTCATTTCTATTAGTCATGGGCAATGTAATAGATTATTCGACTAGTTCGTTTTGTATAAAAAAATGAATTTGCATTCAAAAAAGTTCGTTAACAAAAAATGCGTAGATTCTTTGTTTTCATTAAACTGTCAAGATTATCGGTCTTGAACTAAATTTATCTGATATCTGAAATGACCTTCTAAAATTTGGAAACTTTGAGAATGCCGTCCAAGTATTGACTGATTCATCATTTTCCAAAAAAAAATTCTTTTAAAGCTCCCAATGTTGAGTGGATCCGAGATGGTCGAACCCTAACCAGTGACAAGTTTACCTCGATCGAGCTCTACTGCAAAAACACCATCTACACTGAAAGGAACACCGTCCTCAGCATTCCTAAGGTAATCTCACCACGAGACTATTGCACCCAATCATTGAGTATAGGCTAGCCCTTCCCTTGCTTTTTGCCAATTATTCAAATGATGTCATAATGCGCAGGTAGAAATTAAGTAGACTATTACTTTGGACTGGTTACTTGGATTGACTTTAAATAGAGTTATTTGAATAATAGAAGGACTAAACTTTATCCACAGTATAAAAATTAATTTGTTTCTCTCAGTTTTGTAGGAGAAAAAGCTGTTTTAATTTTGCGCATCATGATGTCACAAAAAATGACAAAAATGCGGGAATAGCCAAGTGGTCAACTTATAATTAATGAATCTTGGTTGCACTGATGAAAAATGATTTAGACCTCTCAGCAATGGGAGTTTGTGCCTGCAAACTATGACTGACAGGTTTGCTAGCTGTCAAGGGTAATTAGGTATTGTTTGAGTATGTTGAAAAATTTTCTATGCCTTTGCAATGAGCTACTCTAACCTTAAAGAACTAGCGCACCTAACGGTCAAAGTTTCAGTGCAGGCTGTCCCATTAGTTGCTGAAGAAAATTCTGACAGGTTTTTGGATTTATAAGTGTGTGAGACTATAACAGAAAAGCCTCTCGTCATATAACCAGTCTAGTATGCAAAAGTTTAACCGGTTGTACAAATTCTAATTCTAGTTTGTATTGATTTACAACAGGTTAGCTTTGTACTATCATACACTCAATGTAATGACTTAGTGACTGAGGCTAAAGATTAAGGGCTTCAGCAGATGAACAATAATTTTCAGGCGATAATGCAAAAAAGGGAAAAAGCAATAAAAAATATTACACTAGAGATGGAGAAGATTGAAAGTTTTAAAGCATAGTGACTAATATCCATTGTCATTTCTTCACTACCCTAGCAATTCTTTGCCGAAATGTTTTTATTGTTTTTTTACTTTATCGCCTGAATATTATCCCTCATCTGCTGAAGCCCTAAATGAATTAATGAATTTGGCCCCTCAGTCTTGGCCTCTTTGTTTCAGTATTGATCAAGATTTTTCTAGTATAGGTTGATCACTTAGCATACATTGTTGATGATGTCATAGTGCGCAAATTTCAGGAGCTTTTTTAGAGTACTAGGTAAAGTGTTTGCATTCTAAAATTTTTACATCTAATGAAATTTAGCATCCCTTGTTAAAAGAAATTCCAAAAGAATCTTCACTCATATCTTGTATATCAAAGATATATCCTGCTTTAAATCCTACCTGTGCACTTTGACATCATAAGAAGATAAAAATAAAATTGGTATAGTTACCAACCTATACTTTACATATCTTGGTACTGACAAAGTTTGAGGCAAAATGTGGCAAAAATTTTACATCAGGTGAAAATAATCATCGATAATCGATCTAAAATGACGTAAGCTATATGTTGTTGTTGTTCAGGCTGACCGTGATCGCGATACTGGTGTTTATACTATCCGCTTGACATGTGAGGCCGGAACATTTGAAGCAAGTGGTCGTGTCAACGTTCTCGACGTGCCGTTGAAGCCACGCAACCTACACCCAGGTAATTAAACCCATCTGTCTGAGCTCCGCTATGTCATAAGCTCATTTTATTTCAAACTAACCACGTTAAGTAGGAGCAAGTCTAACGGGACAGACTACATTACAAAATACACCCAACTAAGCTATGTAACTTTTTTGAGTTGGTACATAAAATAGGCCATTTTATAAATAAAGAGAATTTTGCATTTTATAGTATTAAGACAGTTTTGTTGCATTACACATTTGAGGAACGTTTATAACATCGAGTTTTGCCTTTTAGACAAGTTAAACTCTAAATAAGTTTACCACTTTTAAAGTTGCCTAAAAATTCTGGCTAATGATCTAACGAGACAACTTGGGTGTTTGAATGCCTGTGGCGTAGTTGATTTGGTAAATCACCAAACACTGCTGCCAGATATGGCATGAAAATTTCACCAAAAAAATTGAAAAAAAATTTATATCATCCCATCAATTTTCACTTAGATTTGTTAAAGACGACTTCCATATTTTAGAGTATTCCACCAAATCTGGCAACATTGGCAAAGTGTGCAAGTTACAAAAACGACTAATGGGTCTATCAAGGAAATAAAATAATCTATTGAAAAACTTATCTAGATGAGATCCGAGCGGAGCATGTCAAACTTAGCTGGGATCCACCTCAGGATGATGGTGGTACCCCCATCACCAGTTACCTGGTCAGGTACATGGACATCGACTCAGGGGAATGGGTCACAGCCTGCTCGGTAAGTAAGCTGGTCTATTGAAATATAAAAACTTGAAAGGCCCAACATAAAAATCAGTCAACTTTTTTTTATTTTTTAATGAACATGCGTTTTCGCGAATAATACTTGCCTCATAGCCTTTTAAGCAACTATCAGTCTACGAAAATCGTTTGAATTCGATAAATATCCATCAGTCAATGGTTGAAAAAAAGTTTCATTTTGATTCAGGATAACCTTAGGGGAGATTTTAATTTGTAGCAATCCTTGTAATGGGGGTTCTGTTTCAAAAGGCAGGGCTTGGGACCATACCCATATTAGGTTAGGTCAGTTAGTATGTAGTTTGAAATCTTTAATTGGAATTGCGGCCTAAATGATTATCTATTGATTAGCGGTAAATTGTCGAATCTTTCCAGACCACAAGTTGTAACGCTACTGCCAAGGGTCTCAAGCCTGGACATCTCTACCAGTTTGAGGTCTACGCCATCAATAAGGAGGGCCAGTCCGAACCCGTTTGCACGGGCGACCCGATCTTGGCCGAAAACCCGTACAGTATGTACTTTCTTTTGACCCAACCCGAATTCATTCGAAGTTCGAACGATAATCTTACAAAAATTACTATTTTTAAACTAATTCTTCAAGGTATATCATGTCTGTTTTAGCTATCACGTAAAGCCTTGGTCACATAACCTCTTCAGCGTCCGTACGAAATCATTGTCAAGCCCATTGTATAAATATAAATACTTATTCATATTTGATCAATGGGTTTGACCTATAGTTTCGCACGGTCGCCTTAGTGGTTAAGTGACGACCAAGGTTTATTAGAAGTGCCATATTCGTATAAAAAGTGTTTTTATTTGTGCCCTTTCAGAACCCCCAGGTGCACCAGGGGAGCCAAGCATCGTCGACTTCGACAACAAGTCCGTCACGCTCAAGTGGGCGAAACCAAAGGACACCGGTGGTAGACCAATTACTCATTACATTATTCAGAAGAAGGACAAATTTGGAGGATGGTTCGATGCTCTTATCACTGATGATTTGGTGAGAACACATTTCAAAACCATTGAGATAGGTCTGAATTTCATTTCATTTCATTTATTTGACCCAAGATCAATTATAAAGGGTACACAATAGTTGACAAATTTATTAAATAGTAGTGCGATTCATTCGTACGACTGACCTAGTTATTCAACTATTAAGTGAGATTTGAATATGTAAAGAAATCGTACGAAAAATCGCATTAGTTATCAATAACATTCCAAAAAAAGATAAATTAAAACACCTGTTGTTGTATCGCTCTTGTTTGCTACCTGCTTGGTTTTTTTTCACCTGCCTTTGGAATTACAGAACACAGTTGCAACTATTGAAGACCTTGAGGCCCGCGTACCTGGCCTCAGTGAAGGTAAATGGTACCAATTCAGAATCATTGCTGTCAACAAGGCCGGAGAGTCAGAGCCCTCCCCGCCCACCAAGCCTCACCTGTGTAGGCACAAGAATTGTAAGTATTGTATGCTCATCATTTTTATTAAAACATCATTTTACAGAAATGCTTCTTGTTGTCACCAAGGTTGGTCACTTAGCCATTTTTCTCATGATCTTCGTATGACGTCATTGTTCGCAGCTAGTAAATGAAACACGACATATCTTTAATATACAAGATTTGACTGAAGTACCAATATGGCAAATAATAGCAACTTTGCTTATATAAAAAAATATTATAATAGACATACACTAATATTGATTCAAGAAATAGCTATTGCAGATCTTGATTGTCACTCGAAACTTGAAAAATGTTAAAATTTTGTACTAAAAAAATAGAATTTCAGGAGCTGATGTACTTAAATTTTTAAAACAGGAACCTTAATATTAGTTTAGGTTAAAATAGTTTAGAAACTTTCATTCTGAGATTATATTAGTTTTTTATGTTGATCATAGTTAACTTTCCAAACTTAGCGCAAGGATATGTATAAATCTAATATATTCTCATAATGAAAAAAATAGAAAAAAATGTTACCTGATGAAAAGATGAACTGATTTGGTATATAAATCCGTGGTCACATAACCACTACGACGGCCTTACGAAACCATGGTCTATCCCACTGCATGAATATAAGTACTTATCCCTATTTTATCAATGGGCATAGCCTATAGTTTCGTGCGACCGTCGTAGTGGTTATGTGACCGAGCTTTAATTAAATGAATCTTCAAATTTCAGTGCCACCGTCTATTGATAAAAGTCAGGCCGGTTCAAAAACTGTTCGCACCAATAGGACAGCATTCTGGCAGATTAAATGCAGAGGAGGTACGCTTGTAAATTCATTATTGAATAGGTCCAACATTATATTAACCACAGATTATCAAGACGCAAGGATATGCCATCGCAATTCCCATATTGTCGCAATTTATAATCGTCGTAACATCATCTTGTCGCAAAAAAATAAATTGTGGGTCCTAGTGTTTGGTTTGGTTGGGTTAGGTTAGGACGTGTGTTCTTGTCCTCTGATTTCAGTTACATTATCAAGTTTAAAAGTACATTTTCGTATTTTTTTAGTAACGATGTGCAATTCTCACACTTTACCATTGTACCAGTTTTAATTAGGATTGACTCGAACCCGGTTCTTTCAGTTTGTAATGCTTGTGTATCCATTCTACCACTTAATGAGTTTTTCATATTAGGGTACCGTCAGCTTAAATGCTCAAGCTCAATTTTCTTCTTATAGAGTAGAAAAACAATTCAAAATGAATTTAAAATAGAAAACTTTTTTGAAAATATTGCGATACAGATTTTCAACCTTAATTTAAAGAATTTTAAGTCTAGTATCAAACTAACTAATTTGTTGAGTTTAATCAAAATTCATGTTCTCTTAAGCACTATAGTCTAGACCATTTTATTACGATACAACTCCTTTTTTTACCTAGAACCACCACCAACTTTTGTCTGGACTCACCCTACACACGGCGAACTCAGCTCCGATAATGATTTCCAAATTTTGCACGATGAATACCAGGTATCAATGTTACCTATAAAAAATTTCGATCTTATGATATGACTAAGCTGTCATACTTCAATAAAAAGCAAAATTTTCATTACTTACAGACTGGTCCAACTTTACAATCGTTATGGGAATTTTCGTCTAAAATAGCTTTATAATATTGACTACAGGTTTCAATGTTATAAAACTTATTTCATGCGAAAATAGTCGAAACATACGATCGTAATTCGTTTATAACTTTGACTTCAGTAGTCAATGTCATAAAAGTTATCGTACACGAAATTCCACATTACAATGGGAAAGCTGGACCTAGTTTATCAGTAATGAAAATTTTTATTTCGATTTAAGTGGGGCAGTTTATTTGTATCATACGATCGTACTTCGTTAATGTATAACATTGACTGTATGTAGGTATCAATAAGCCTGTCCTCTAAGACTTACATAATTCTTAGTCAACTAATCACAGCAAATGACATTTGTCACGACCATCGTAAAATCTTTTTTGTTTTATGATGGTATTAGGCCCGCCTTACAGCCACCTTGCGGGTGCCTTAAGTCAGCCGTACGACCTGTCGCAGGTCTTTTTTACAAATTACGTAAACTATAAGATGGCCGCATGAAATACCGTTGCATTAGTAAGACAGTACGTAAAAACAAGTTATTTTTGTACGACCATCTCAATGGTTATTTGACCGAGGCTTTAGTAGCTTATTGTCAGTGAGACCAAATTTATAACTTATTTATAATTAAAATCAGCCACCTTGCTCTTGCTAGTCCTCAACTTCAGACCAGCCTAAAGTATCTCAACTGCTTGTCAACGAAAAGCCACAGTGTTTTGCTTAATATAAATATACTTTTTTATGCTTGTATTGGTCAGCCCTGTTAACGTAATACTGAAGTTTCACGTTAAGTTATCGAATAGTGTAGAATGTTTTAGGCAGTTATTATATTAAAATATAACATTAGTTAAAGTAGGCGTATTTTCCAAAGATCATTACAATTTCCTCTGAAAGTGTGACATCTGACACCAACTTCCCGTGTAAACCCGTTATTTGTCGCATCTTGAGCGACCAATTAGCATACAGCATTTAATCACTTGATCAATAGAAAGATTGAGTCACATGTTCATTGCGCATGGAGAAATTGCGATGGATCCGCTTAAATTTGTCTAATTTATGTACTAATTTGAATTTCTTGCTTTTGTGAACAAGCGAAAAGGACAGTGGGCGTTTTCGTTCAAGTGGAGCCGACTTTTCACTATTTAAACCTGATCTTTATCCAGAATAAATCAGTATTGAACCAAACGTCTTGACCGAACATCTTTATTCTTTAGATTGGAAGTAGTCTGGGGCAGACTACTTGGACCAAGTCTTGAGAAATTTACAAAGACAATAGCTTATCTAAAACTGTCATAAAAAACAATTCTAACCATTTTCTAAACATAGCTTGTTGAACCCCAAAAGACAAAGCTAGACTGTTCAGACATAAAAAAAAATCTAAATTGCATTCAATTTGAATATTTTTTAATCTACGGGGTGGACCTTAATCTCGTTTTGTTAATGTCATTCCAGGGTGGCTCGACAACAACACTCGTTATCAGGCGTGCTAAGAATTCTGATGCCGGAACTTACACACTCGAAGCAATCAACAGGTCGTAATTCAAATTGTCGAAATGTGATATTGTCAAAAATGCTTCAAGTCTTTTTAAACTTTATAACTATCATCTTGGCTATCTCGGTATTGGAGCTAACTTTCTACAAGCCCGACTCGGTTCGGTTTTTATGTGTTCACGACTAAGCTGTTTCATCTCATTGGGTGATAAAAATATTTTTTATTATCAACACAGGAACGGACGCGAAAAGGTCGAATTGGATCTGATAGTTTTGGACACGTTGCCAGAATGCGAATGCCAAATGTTCAAGAGTGCAGACAAGATGTGTTCTTGTACTCATTCCTATACAGGGTAAGCCCTTGCAGCTAGATTTAGATTGGCTTGTGTAGTGAACGTTTTGTCACTTAGCCAGTAAACTGATTTTGGTTTTGGCAAAGTTTGACTCGGGCCGGGCTCGAAAATTCAGCTCGCGATTATCTCTTAACAAATTTTGACTGCTATTTTGTATTTTACTATCTGTGATACATCTGACCAGACACGACAGGTCAGTAATTTTTTCTCCCCATTTTCAATCATTGAAAATATTTTTAAAACCTTGATTTGTCTCTTACGTGACAGCAGAGTGACTCAAAAAGTAAATTTATTTATTGTAATAAATGCATGGGTCAAAATTATGAAATGAAAGGCCATATGGTCGAGCACACGAAACCATTAGCCTAGCGTGTTAAGAAATGCAAAGAAGAATTTTGTATGCGCAACTGGATAGACTTGAGGTTTCGTGCGAGTGGTTTTGTGACCGAGGCTTAATCGAGCATAATCAACTCATTCCATAAAACAATTTTACCACGTGTTGTCAGATCTGGTGGAATTTCTTGAAATTCATGTCTTTAAAGTCGATGTTAGATTAAACAGACGATATTTTGCTTTGAGTTTGGTGGAAATTTCTCAGCATACCTCAGTGTTCCCAGATTAGATGAAGCAGTAATAAAACAGGGATTTCTAAAATTTGACTATATTTTGGTGAAATTTTCGTTGAATATCTGGCAGCACTGGTTGCTATTTCATTTCTCCCATGGGCTGGTTTGACAAAGAAATTACTATTATCGGTCAGAGTTTAGTATTTCATTGAATCGGCCCCCCACCCCCCAGTTTTGCAAATGAAATTTTTCTTTTAAATCGTGCGGCCATCTTCAGGCACATACCACGAGTTGTCGTCGACGATAAACTGACCGAAGCTCACCTAGACCGAGCTGAGGATTTGATTTGGGAAGATAGGACTTCGATTCCAGCTTTGACCAGAATCGCTCAGTCCTTCACTAGCGAATCCTTGACGAGGACTCCAGGGACAGTGACCAAAACGACAATCCGTACTTCAACAAGTAGATCGAGTAATTTTCTCACCATGTTTTTGGACGTATCATAGCTCTTTTCTTTTCCTTTTTTTCTGTTTTTTTTTTCTTTTTTTTACATCATTGACGGGACAGAGATAGAGTTAATGAAATGTCATATTTCATCTTGTCGCACAATCATAAATTTACTTAAATTGTATTTTTTTAACTTAACCAGATGCAAACCCTGCCGGGGGCACCAAAACACATTTTCTACAATATGGCAAAACTACAATTTGCGAATAGCGACAATATGAAGCCTCTCATATGAAATAAAGATTTTGTTTCCCTGTCTTTGTCCCGTATACAGCGCCAAATGGGGTCTAGTGTCAAGTTTTGGTACTAATCAGTTTCATG
Organism: Apocyclops royi; assembly: GCA_900607525.1. Lineage (NCBI taxonomy): Eukaryota > Metazoa > Arthropoda > Copepoda > Cyclopoida > Cyclopidae > Apocyclops > Apocyclops royi. The sequence continues at coordinate 34,854 of LR040778.1, forward strand.
GTCACTTTGACACGGACTCATTCGAAGTGGAAAACTTCGAAAGTTCGAATCCTGCGTTTGTTAGGTTAAGCTAATTGATTGCATTTTTGAACTATCCAAGCCATCTAGGTTTAAAATTTCTATGGGTTAAATTCACCAAAATATTTCCTAATTAATAGGAATCGTTTTTTCCTAATACGTGCATAAGACAGCTACTTTTGGCCAGCCTCATAATTATTTTCTTGCCTAAGAAAACCCCATCCTATAATTTTTTGCTTGATGTTGTCTGTTTGTTTGTTTCTCTCATTCCAAAATGTAAATCTTTTAATTTAATTGAACATAATAGTCAAGTCGCGTAAGGGCTTCGGCAGACGAGCGATAATTTTCGGGCGATAAAGTGAAAAAGCAATGAAAATATTTCGGCCAAATATTTCTAGGGTAGTGGAAAAATCACAATGGATAATAGTCTCTATGCTTTAAAAATTACAATTTTCTCCATCCCTGATGTAATATTTTTTATTGCTTTTTCACTATTTTGCTTCATCACCTGAAAATTATTGCTCGTCTGCCGACGCCCTAAAACTCATTTAAGTTTCTTTTTAAGGTGAGTTGTCACGGACTCAAAATGATTGCGTAAAACGGATGGAAATTTTTCTATCTCGATCGTTTACGCATCCGTTTTACGCAGCAGTTTTGAGTCCATGACAACAAACCTTACAAACAAGATATGTACAATATAAACGCTAATGCGATTTAAACAGCCAGTATAACAAAGGCTTTAGGTAACAAAACAAGTTTATTATTATCATATTTTGCAAAAAAAATTGATTGCTGTATTTAGCAAAAAAAGTCATTTAAATTTTCCAGTTGTTTTTGTATCTATTTTTAGCGAAGTATGACTAATCTAACTCATTAATGCATATTTAATTTCGGTGGGAATCTGAAAAGTGTCATTTACTTAGTTATTAGCATTTTTCTCCGCGGATTGTGTAAAAAGATTTGCAGTGTTGCCAGAAATGGCTTCGCGAAATTAAAAAAATGATTTGGATAACTTCGCTTAAATTTTATAATTTGTGAAACTTATCAACCAGACCGGTTTTAAAGAACTTTCATTATACCTTGATGAACAGCAATTATTCGTTTCTAAGTAATGTTGGCTCGAAACAAAGGATTTTCTCGGGAATAGGTGGACTCGACCCGAACATTAAACCTTAGCGTTAGAATAAGAAAAAGCTTTGTAATCTATTGTAAGTTTTAAAATAGTTATTAAATTATTTTAAATGCTTTAAATCTTAAGCAGTACTATACCCTACCTTGCCTTTAACGATGTGTATGACTCAGTTGACACTGCGATAATTTGGGAATTTCGACAATTTAAAATCTAAACATAAAACAACAATATTGTACAAAAAAAAACATTTTAATCTACCGTGGGCAACTAATGCTTTAATCATTTTTTTTTCATTTCAGCCCCGATGAGGCTTTAAAACGAATGTTGGAAATGCAATTCAACGAGACACTCTACTTCTAAACGATGACGATCATTTGGCAACGGGGCACTTCAAGCGATTAAGAGTTTTGAGCAGCGATGGAGAACAATTTTTTTTCTTGAATACGAGTCTTTGGTTGCTGCTATGAAATGTCTGTTTGTGCGTATGTCTGCTGGCCGTTTTTACTTTTTTTTTTCTTCTCCTCGTCTGCTATAAGGCTTTTTGATCTTAGATGTGTTCATGCGAAAGTTTGAATTCAAGAGTTGCCAATGTTGTTGACGCGTGATAGAGTTTTTAAAATAAAATCATTTCAAACATCCAAGCCACGATAAAAGTAAAACCGTAAAGAAAGATTCATAACGGCCTTGAGTTTCTAGTGACATGTTTCATAGCTTGTACATAAATTTTGTTGAGAATTTTCATTCTTCTTTTTTTTCAGATAATTACTAAACTTACTTATGAAAAGGGTTTGTGTAATAGCCCCAATTGTTATTATTTTTCAAATAACCTAACTTTTCTCTCAATTTGTGCATGTAAGGTGCCCTTTGAAAACAGCACTGTAACTCTCCCAGTGAAGTCCTGTCAAGCTTAAATCAATCAACCCTCAGTGTGCATGAATGAGATAGCAATTTTAATGTAAGTTTATTCCCTGCGGCGGCCAAAAAAAGGAAAATAAACACTTTTGATAAAAAAAAAAGTTCTTTTTAATATGGGTAATTTTTCATCGATATTTCAAAATAATTCATTAGTTTTGATTTTGAGCTCTTGTGGTTTTGTTT
>LR040883.1:5134-16388 GCA_900607525.1 Apocyclops royi
AGAAACTCGACAACAGCCTGTGTCGAGTCAGGTATTAAGGGCCTGTTCTCAAGGCAAGGATAAGCTTGGTCGTTTCTCTAAAGTACACTACGTTATCCAGCACTATACAAAGGGTTTAGCTTTTACCTCATCAAGGACGTCACGTCACACATACCGTGAGAAATAAAATTCTTTTTAAAAGTGAAGTATTTTTGCACTCTGTTCAAAAAATTTGGGGAAAAACTTTTTCGATTAGTTGCAGTTTGTCGCTCATTAAATAAAAATTACTTTCATAGTGAGCGAAACTTTTGATTTTACATAAATTTTAGCCTAAGATGAATGCTTACGTAAATGACACTAAAGCCTTGGTCACATAACCTATGGTGCATAAAACCTCAAGTCTATGCAGTTACACAAATAATCATACTTCTTTGCATTTGCACAACAAGCTAGACTTATGGTTTCGTGCGCTTAGTCAAATGGTTATGTAACTAAGCCTTAAGTAACACAATCCAATGAAGAAACTTAGTCAATGAATCCATACACCTCAATTTAGACAAAGTGACAGATCTGCTTATACTTAATAGATGTTTAACAGTATTTATAGTGACTTTCATTGCTCGTTTTCCGAGCTACAAATATCCACAAGTCTGTCCTGAGCTCCCACCTAGCAAGGTGTCTGTTATTTACATATACGCACATTTGGTGAAATATTTAAAATGTAAGAATAAAAATTTAGCATCAACATATATAATTTTAACTGAATACACGATTCATTTAATTTTTGGTGGAAGTTTGACATTATGTTTGTGTCAATGTTGCCAAAAATGTCATGAGAATTTCCCCGAAAAAGGAGCAAAATTTTGTGAAGTCCATAAAAAATCTTTTTTAGACACAGACCTTTCAAAGTTCTTACTTTATGTAATTTCTCAAAGTCTGGCAACACTGGTGGTAGCAATGGCTAATGGAAATTTGATGACCTCTGTACAGGCCTTTAAAACCTGAAGCACTTACCAGTTTCACACCATCTGAACAGGATCCGCCATTGAGTGTCCCAGAATGTTGGACTGCCACGTACAGGAGACAAATTAGTGCCAAGCCAAGTAATAAATATTTTTTTGAACTCCTTGACATGATGACGTGTTCACCGACTTTCATACTTTGACGACAGGGAATGGAAATGAAATAAAAAATATCTCTGGTAAAAATGAAAACCTTCCGTTAGCACAGCCCGTTTCCGTTGTTCAGAAAAAAATTTTTTTTTCAAAGTCAGTTCACTGGCAATTAAAGTTCCACGCTGGCAGTCATAACTTATTCTTCATTTTCTAATCGATCAGTTCGACTGAGGTGAACATTACACACTGATTGGATTTCTAATTTTTTTTCTCGTTTCACGATCGTTTTTCTTTTGTAACTTGAAACCTCATCCTAAGAGAAGCATTTTGAAGATGACTGCGATATTGATAAAGATGAGAGGAACTGAAAAAAAAGCAACGATAATATTTCAAACTCGGACACACTCTGCGAAGGTTGTTTAGTTGCAGTAGTGCTAGATTTGGTGGAATTCCATAAATTATAACAAGCCACGTAAGTTAGAATGATAAAATAAGTGATAACAGATATGTAATGAAAATTACATCAAACAACCAAAAAGTTTGCTTCATACATAAATGAATTTCACTGTATTCACATGGGTCCTAATTAAGGAATTCCACCAAATCTAGCAACACTGTTTAGTTTTTCAGGCCAGTGTTGCCAGATCTGGCGGAATTCCTCCAAAACGGGACTAAAATTATTTAGTCTATGGTGAGACTTTTTGTTACATATTATGAAAACACTAAGAAATGTTTTTTAAGAGTCTAGCTTTTCAGTTGGTCCATGCGTTTCCGCGAAAACAAGCTATATAACAAAATTCTTTCTCATGCATATAAATGATAAATGTAACGTATACAATGCATTCACATAATTATTATTTTATTTTTCAAGTTAGAAAATGCTTTAGGTGTTCATAAATTTTATTTTTTAAATTATTTTTTATTTTTATTCAGACTGAAAGTATCAAAATTCAAAGTATGAAATCATAGCAACTAATAAATCATATTGATTTGGAATCGAATTTTTAACGTCAACTTTTAGCAACCTAGTCGAGTATCAAGTGTTTTTTTTTTCTATTTTTATTTCATTTTTGCTTTTATCCATTTTTAAAGGCTTAATTATAAACCTAAACAACTAATGAACGTAAAAAATAAAAATTAGCCATTTTGAGACTTCTGCCTTGTTCACATTTGATCGTACGACCTTGCGACTTGTGTACAATTTATTGCCTGAAGCTTTTGCTAGTTTTCAAATACTGATAAAAATTTAGCTGCCTGCAGTAACTACCCTATGGCAAGTTCACAGCCTTGCCAAATCATGGCAAAATGTAATTCTAACCAAGTCGCAAGGTCCTAAGATCAAATGTGAACAGCCCTTTCCTAAACTTCACCTAGCCCTGGGGCCATCACCCAACACAATTATTTTTCCCATGATGACTGACTACGAGATCTAATTTCAAATTAGAAATGACAACTTGGAAAATGTACCACCTACCACATCGGCCACTTGAGACATCAGCACAATGAGAAATGACCACTTGAAATTTTACCTACAGAGACTTCTGAGAGACGTTTCAAAAACATTTACAAATAATTTTTTTAAAGATTTAACTGCTGTCCAGGATAATTTTAAAAGTTGTTCTAAATTAACTCTCTCGATATCATTTATTGAATATTTCTTTTCTATGAGACAATCGTTTATCACAATTGTCGATATAAATTTCCGGAAAGTAAAAGATAATATTCCTAAACAGGGACCGTGTTCACAAAAGTTCTTACAAAAATCTTTTAAAAATTCCTCAATATTACTAACAGCCATATTCATTTAGCTTAAGAAAACATAGATAAGATGAATTTCTTAAAGAAATGTCATGAGATTTTTGTAAGAAATTTTGTGAATACCCACTTCACAATGAAAGTACACTTTAGATTCACTATTGCGATGTTCTAATTCGCTTTAAGTTTTCAATTGTTACCTGGGAATGGTTGATGTCTAAATAAATCAAACATTCAGTAAAACTTTTGTTTTTGTTCACTTTTTAGAATTTGATTGGATAACTGTCAGTAGAAGGCCTTGCCGTGTCTTTGAAAACAAGTCTCAGGTTAACAAAACAAGTTTTTTTTTTCAAATCAAGATATCAGGAAGAAAACATTGGACAAATAAAATACTGCAAGATCATTCAGCCACGTCGATCAAGTTAAAGTCGCGACTTGCGATAAAAGTATAATACAAACAAATTGCGTAAATGTTACGCATTGCTTTGCATAAATTCGCTTATTGGCTGAACAAAGCTTTTTGAAAAAAGAATTACAAAATGTTTCACATTATTATCTTACAAAAAGGTGTGTTTATTTTATAAGCAATTTATCCTGAAGAAAAAAATTTGGATACCGACTAACACGGTGACCGATATTACACTTAATTATATTATTAATTCATTAGGTCCCTCAGGTATAAGGCTATATGGGAACAGAATGAAAGATGAATATTTACATAGTGTTTATCTGTAATCCTTGAATGTATATATTATCAGACCAATCCACTAAATTAAGTAAATAAGTTACTTCAACCCAACATTTATATAGTAAAAATTGGTCACTTGGCTACTTTATCTGAGTGGACACAGGGTTGATGATGTCATCACGCGCAAATTTTGAGAGCTTTTTTTCTCAAGTACCAAGGTATTTTTATTCAAAACCTTTTCTTTACATAAACTATATATATATCACTTGAAGTAAAAATAAAGGATGTCATACGAAGATTATAAGAAAATCAGCTAAGTGTCCAACCTTTACTTTATAAATATTGCTTCAACCTTATTTTAACAGATTCGCAGCTATCATTACGTTAAACCTTTAAAAAAATTAACCAGAGAAACAAGAAGATTTTTGTAGATTTATTTAATATCGTCTTTATTATAAATAAGAGTCATTTTTCGGTACTATGAAAAAGCAATTTCTCTTGCATAGCTCTCTAATCTTTAAGAAACCAACACAACAATTTTCCATCTCATTAAACATCAGCGGGTGATGCGCTATAATGGAAAATTCTTCATTAAGGCTTTCTTTAGTGAATAAATTTTTAAAATCATTGTCACAGTGAATATTTTTTTTGCTGGCAACATTGCTTTTTATACATATATTTGTTTAATGTTTTTTCTATAGCACTCTAATATGACCTATGTGAATTTTACTTTGAATGGAAACTGTTTCTGTTCCTTCAGTTGGTTTCCAAGCTCAGTTTGAAATATATTGTAAACATGTGCTCTGAATTTATAACTCTGTCTTTCACTCAACTTAATTGCATTTTACTAATTTTTTTTCATATTAGGTGAGAACAGAGTAGGGACTAATTTGTTCTGCAAAACGGCGTTGCATACTAAAAAAATTCTTTTTTCACGCGATACTTGAATGCCAGGCCAAAAAAGTTCACCCAACTTCTATCGTATTTTATTGAGTATAGTGTTCAGTTTTTTTTTTTCAAAGAAAATTATAATGAAATATTGCATACAAACTATACTTGGAGAATTAAGTCATTCTTTTTCTGCCCCAAGTAACTGTAAAATTACAGTGCACAGTATCTATACTCTTATGCTCACTATACTCAATAAAATACAGTACTTTGTTAATTATCAGACTTACTAATGATTTATATTTTAATTTAAAAAACAGCCTATCCTTGTGCCAAATAACTATTGATTGTTTCGCAAACCTTAGCTATTGATTGCTTTTGAGACTTTGGGGAAATTTTTAGATAAATATCTGGCAACACTTCTAACAACTGTAACATTCGTTTCAGCCACGTCAACACTGTAAATATGATTTTCCATGCGAATTCAGCCTATCAAGAAATATATTGTGACAACGAAACTTTGCAGTTATTTTCAGGTCAGTTTGATTCTCGATGAGGGCTCTGGTACGAATCAAAATGAAAGTTGTCACGATAAAATCAATTATGCGGGTTCTTTTTAGAAAGCAAATAACTTTCATGCAGTTTTGAGACAAGACAAACTCATCTGAAGATAGGTAGAATATGAAATAACTCCCGGTTTTCGTCTAAGCTTTGCATCGAATAAGGTTTCGTGAAACTTACTTCTCATAACAGTCCTTGTGGAATGAATGATGTTCAAGAGCTGAGCTTTGATCCCAAGTTGATCGCCAAACCCTCGTGTGTTGTCATAAGCCCAGCCAACTGAAACAAACAAAATTTGAGCTATTAATAATGGCGACAGTTGGGTAAATGGTTTGGCCCGGACTTCCTATTTTTTTTAGCCGGCTCGACACGGCTCGTCCGTGCCCAACTCTAATTTTAGGTTATAGGTGTGATTCATTGTAAATGTGATTCAATATATTGGGTAAATTAAGAATAAAGGATGACTGCAAATTTATCAACTTAACTAATGATAACTTAAAGATTCAAAATGTATTTAAATCAAAGTCTCTTGCACTGACGCTTTGGAATATGATGAAAGTTCCGATATAATAATTTTTTTGTTAATTTACAACGAATTTCTTTCGTAAATTGAATAGATTTGAAAATTATTTCAATTCATTTCATTTCATTTGTTTGACCCAAGATCAATCAATTATTTGCAATATCAATTATAAAGGGTACACAATGACAAGATTTTTTTTCTTTTTTCTTCCCTCCTTTGAAACACTGTCATGGGCGGGGACTCGAACCCATGACTCCTGCGTGGGAAGCAATTGCCTTATCCATTAGACCGTCTAACCCCCCTAACTTGGTAATTTCCAAAAAGAGACTACCCCCCAAGAGGTAGCAGCCCTGTGAGTGTATGACATGTTGGGAAATAAATAGACGTGACTGATGACTTGTGTGAATAAAAAAAGTGACCCTAAAAAAGCTATTTTTGTCAATACGAAAAAAAGTAATGACACGGTCGCAAAACTCGCATGTTGGAATCGCCTTCAATTTTGATGAAATGAAAAAAAAGTCCCTTTCAATGTAAAAAAAAAAAAAAACATTTCTATTTTCAATTCTCACAAGTAAAGTGAATAAGTACAAAAAACTACTCCCGTAATGACTTTATAACCAACCACATTATTATTCGTGTAATAAATTTTGTAGTTTATATTCACCTTAAACTATTGTTCAATGAATTCTCCATTTACGGACGTCTGTTATCGATGTTTTATTTAGGCTACACTCGTATCTTAAGACAAGTCTTTTATAATTCATAAACAAAGAAATCCCGAAGTAACAAAATGTCTGACACTAATGTATGCGTGATTTTTCGATTGCTAACAAGGAATGGTATCGCTCAGTTGTTTATTTTTAGCAAGCTAGACCATTAAAACATAAAAATCCTTTTTGATAATAGCTTTGCACCACTGTGATAGGACTTTTTCACATGAAAAGTTTTTATGCCTCATCAGCATTCTGTGTACTTTAAACGAGGAAGTTATAAAAAGTCGTAATTACATAAATCAAACCTAAAATTATTTAACTTTAGGAAAGTTAGATGTAAAAAGGGCCCAATTCACTTAAAACATTTGAAAAAGATTTTTTTACTATTTCAACATTATCTAAGATATCTAAAGCCTCGATCACATTACCATTAGATAAAGCATAGGACACTAGAAGTTCAGATCAATAAAATACTAATACTTGTACAACTTGAGGACAGCAGAATAGAAACTTTTAGTTTCGTACATTAGACCTGCAGTCAGTTATAAACGAATTACGATCGTATGATACAAGCAAGCTGTCCCACTTCGTTAAATGCAATATTCTCATCATTAATAAACTAATCCAGCCTTTCAATCGTAACGGGGATTTTCACGTAAAATAACTTTTATAACATTGACCACTGATGGTGATGAGCGTAAAAGCTTCCTTAATTTTACCCTGGACTTAAAAGCAAAATTTTAGGAGCTTTGATTTGATTTGCCAAAGAACTTTTGTGAATTCAAGCCTCATTCTCATAACCATTGGGTCGAGCACACGAAACCTCAAGTCTATTCAGTTGCACAAATAAAAATTATTCTAGTGTAGACTGTTTTACAAATATTAACAAGCATTTGTATTAGTCTATCTAGACCGACTTATAGTTTTGCAGATATGCTCGACCTGCAGTTGTGACCAAGGCTTTAAAAAGATATTAATTGCAAACTAAGTATATCATTTCTTCAAATATCGATTGACTACTTAGTATATAGCAAGAGGTTTCTTTTCATTAATTAATGCTTTAGTTGCTTATGAAAAAACCTGGGTAGTACCCAAAGAACATCATATATAATAAATTTAAAGTATCAAATATCTGAAAGCAGGAAAAAATGTCAAAGTTTCTGTTTAAATAAATAATAGAAATGTTTCATACCTTTCAAACCAAATTAAGGCTCTAACCACTGGGTAACTTTCAAAGGAGTCTTCTTGTATTCGCTGCTGTCAAATAACTGACTGGCAAGTTATAAACCATGCAACGCTTGCCAGAGAGCGGCGGGCGACAAGAGAAGAAACTTGCTTTCCAAAATTTTATTTTCTTCCTGAGTCGACGACTTTTTATCTGCTTTGTTAAATAAGAAGCTTAATCTAACCTGTTCGAAAAGTTGCTGTGCTTTTAGAAAATTTTTAAGGGTTTTTAATGCTTTTTTTAATTATGATAAAGTTCTTTTTATCTATATGACAAAGTTATCGTCTGTTCCGGTTCTGCTTTTGTTCTGTTTTTCTTCTATTCATTAATTCTTTCGTTTTTCTTTCTTTCCTTCCTTCTTCTATTCTTTATTCCTTTCTTTCCATCTTTCTTCTTTTTTTCTTTCATTCCTTCCCTCAACTTTTTCTTTCCTTCCTTCCTTCCTTCCTTCTTCTTTTTCTTTCTATCCTTCTTCTTTCTTTTATTTTTCCTTCCTTCCTCTTTCTTTTTTCTTTCCTTCTTTCCTCTTTTTCTTACCAGTCTAATGTGGACATTCTAAGTTCCTTCAAAAAGAATGTGAGATCCTATCCACGAAAAAGCTCCAAATTCCATTAGGGGATTTTTTTCCCTCAGTCGCCTGGTAACAGATTGCAGTGCTCTTTTTTCATTGTTTGACAAAACCCGAATACTTTTAAACCCAAATATAATTAGTTAGTGAAACAATGATTGTAAAATGCTAAGTATAGGCCGCACCTGAGCGATTATCAACGAAACTTCTTAAAAAATCAGATGACATTCCTAAAAAAATTAATTTCATCTATGTTGTCTTGAAATAAATGAATATGGCTGTTAGATATCCATGACTACCCTGTAAGATTTAGTAACCAGACACAGCTCAGCTACATGTAAAAGTAGTAACTTGAGTTCGGCCAAAGATACATATTCATCAAAATTCCAACAAAATTTAAACCATTTTTTTTTCAAATCTGCATCATTTACTTAGAAGATTTCACAATAGTTGGACATAACACCTTTTAACTTTGATATATGGATTCCTCTTCCGATAAAACATTATTGCAAACAACACAACTTTGGTCCTAGTGATTTAAAAGGTACCTACAATGAAACCTCAATCTTAAAACAAATTAATAATAACGGGCTATTGACATTTTGATGATTTAATCAATCATCAAATTAAATGAACTAAACTCAATCATGAAAAAAACCTTGTAAAATTTTGAATACCCTGTAGCGTGTTTGGCCTCACACTGGACCGGCTTGGCACCAAAGAGATCTATATAAAAAGTTTTGATGCACAGATCAACACTTGAAAAGTTTTCCCATAAATATGTGTTATAAATTATCCGGATATATCAGTAAAAGTTGACCCGATCAAATCTGATGCTAGCTTAGCAAGGAATCATTTCGTTTCAGAACTGGAGAAATTCCTTAAAATCAGAAATAAAAACTTCTGTTCCAAAAAGCGATGCTGTATATAGAACATTCACTGTTTTGTTCAATTCTGGGGGAAATTTAAATGACATATCTGGCAACACTATTTCAGAGATAAATGTAAATATTATGTCCTATATTTTATTTAAACAACTTGTTTCAACAATTGTGGTTTATAGGGGAGGTTTCATATTGTCGCACTATATAACTGTCGCAACGGGGGTCCCTATGCCCCCAGCAGGGATAGTAGGCAAGTCAGGTACGACTGGGCAATGGGCTGGACCCATAATGTAGGTTAGGTTAAGTTAGGTTGTTTAGTGTAATAAAGTGGGAAATACAATTTAAAAAATTCAATTGGCGACGATATGGGAAACGCGATATTTTGAAATGTTACCGGTTTAAAGACACGAATCCGGAGGGGCCAGATTTGACAGAATTCTAATTGGTAAAAATATAAGTAGAAATAAGTGTTGCCAGAAATGTCATCGAAAATTTCCCGAAATCTGGCAAAACTGCTGGAAATTGAGGTGTTTTCTGCAAGACGGTTCACAAAGACAATTCTAGATTTTGGTTGAATTTTTAGCAACTTAAATCAAAGCCGCCGTGTAAGGCTGGTTAAAATTTTTTCTGCTTTATAATGGAGCTTAAAGTTATGACAGACTTTATTCTTAAATGAATTTTTTTCCATTGTGTTAGTCTCTATATTCTATGGCAACTAAACAAACTCTAAACATCTGTAGAAGACAAAAAAAGAAAGACTCTCCACAAAGACTTGTGTAAGAATGAAAAGAAATTAATTTACGCATCATAAGATGATTAAAAAGATATTACATAGAAAATCACGTCATAATTTATTATTCATTGTCACTGCAATGAAAAGAATATCTAAGAACTTATCTGTGTCAACAAAGTTATTAGCTGGATACTGTTGTAATTTACAAACAAGATGGAACGTAAAAAATATGAAAAATAAAAACTTTTGAGTCAAAAGCCACTATCTTTTCATTAAAAACAGTGGCTCCTCTTCAAGTGGCTCCTGCAAGAAAAATCTCAAATGTAATTACATTTTTATAAGTTTATTTAATAACTAGCAATTCGTTACAAAAAAGCAAACCATTTGGATAACAACAATTTTAATTGGTTAGTTTTAGATCTATTTTTCCTACTTAAATTTCTATAAATAATCCTTAAAGTCTCTTCTATCAGTTCCAGTCATTGTTTTTCTGTTGTAGAAGATTCACTCTTGTACATAGAGAGAAAGACAGAGGCAGAAATGGACAGCAAAAATTTATTTGCGCCAGACACAGATTATCTTAATGTGACAGTGGAGGAATGCGAGCGCCTTTCGCATTTGGAAAACAGATAGAACAAAAAACAAACTATGAAAATTTTTCAGATGATTTCCCTATTATCCATTTATGTCATTATTTTTTGATCAATTACAATGACGAACATCTTTTCTGTTCTTAGCAAGAGAACCCTTTTAAGGCAAATTAGACGCATAAAAGTAATTAGACGAATGTCAGATTACTTTCACTTTTTTTTTTTGCATTCAGACTTGCACATTCGGCTACAGACTTACACATTCACAAAAGTTCTTACAAAAATTCCTAAATCTTGAAAGGTAATCTTAAACCTCTAACAGCCATATACATTAAGCTTAAGACAGCATAGATAAAATAAACTTTTTAAGAAATGCTGCAGGATTTTCGTTTGAAAGTTTGTGAATACCCAAACAGGGACTTGAGTCGAACCTAAATGGGTTAATCAATGGAATCGCAAGACTTTTTTAATTTCAATCTTTTAGGACAATGTCCAAGAAAAAAAAGTTTGTGCTTTTGTTAAAATAGGAGGCCACACGCCTAAAGGTTCGCAAAGGTATTAGCTTACTAAAGTACATCATTTGAATGAGAAAAAAATTTTTACAGAATCTTTTGGTATCAGACCTACCGACCAGAGTTTGCACGTGCGACCACTCATTGGCATTACAGTGAAGCTTTGATTTTTTAACTCAATTGACAAATCCTTTTTTAAAATCCTAATTCTAAGGTACAATGTTATCTTTTCCTAAATGCAACAACAAGAATAATTCGATTGACTAACTCGGTATTCTAAAAGTAAATCCCTATGAAAGTGAAGCCTTGGTCACATAACCACTACGGCGGCCATACGAAACTATAGGCCCAGCCCACTGATCAAATATAAATAATTATTTATATTCATACAACGGGCTAGACCATAGTTTCATTTGGCATAGTGGTTATGTGACCAAGGCTTAAGCCATCATTCGTAAAAGCTACCTTGAATAATTTTCTTTTCTTTGTTTTCCGGCCTTACAGAATGTGAAAAGAGGAT
>LR044778.1:16504-28210 GCA_900607525.1 Apocyclops royi
GGTCGGTCGTGGGTCGAGCGCACTACAAAAATTTAAATGTGACCACACTTGGGATAGGTGAAGACGAGTCTTCACCTTTCGCGCGATAGCTGATCGTGCGACGACTTTGATCGCACGATGGTTATGTGACCGAGGCTTAAGCTTTCTCGGGACTATAAAAAGAAACTATACATATACATTATTTAATCTGACTAGCTTTTTAGACATAAAATGGATTATTGCAGTGAATAAATCAATAAGCTAGCTAATAAAACTGATGATTTTTCGGTGCCCAAGACACGTATGAAAAGTATTTTACCCCTTTCATCTAGCGCTGTATAAAAAAATTTTTATGCAATTCGTTGTTATTTCATTGAGAAGCATTCACTCTGACCGCTTTTTACCTTTTCTCATTATAATGATTGCAGGGAAATATAAGTACACGAAACGAGGACCAGATTCGCACAAAATTTGACAGCTGGTGGCACTACTTGGGCCTCTTCAAGGGCCGACTTGTCGACGTTGCCGATGACGTCGTTGTTCCTTTCTTAAACTTCTGCTACTTCAACGTCGGGACCTCTGCGAATCCGACACAAAGTCCTGCAAAACGATTCTCAACCCTAAGGTAAAATATTGTTCCAGATTTGTTCCTTGAGGTTCTTGCTGACTATTTTAATTGCCAAAAAGTATTTTCAACGCAACCCGAAAATTTTTAATCAATATTTATTTTTCCCCGTAATTTTTATAAATTACGTGGATTTTTCGTGGAAATAGAATCGTCAATATTATTAAAGTTATTTTACGCGTAAATCCACGTTACGATTGAAAAGCCAGACTAGTTGATTAGAGATAGAAATATTGTGGGACAGCTTGCTCGTCTCATACGATCGTATTTTACGACTAAGTTGTCCCACTTCATTGAAAAAGCAAAGAGTTTGTTGCTTATAAAACGGTCCTACTTTTCAATCGTAACTCATATAATATGTTGATTGCAGGTCGCTGTTTCTCGAAGCCATGGCCGTTCTCATTTGTGGTTCGAACAACGTCAAGCTATCTCATATCGACCTCTCGACCATTTCAGAGGGCCTCAAAGATGGCAACGGGATCATCCGCGCCAACGTCTTTGTCAAGGTGACCAAATCGCTCGTGGAGTTCAGAATAAAACTTCCGTCTTACCTCAATGTATGTATTATTAATTCACGATCTAAGCATTAGTTTTGTCTTTGCAGCAACACAAAGTTCTGTTGGAGTGTGTGACAGAAGCGTACAGCGTTATGAGGTACAACAACAAGTCCGAGGTTGGCCACATGTCTGCCATCATTCAAACGCTCGGATCAATGGTCAAGGACTTGTGCTCATCCGGCGCTTCAAAGGACGCCGTGACGAACTACTTGGGGACCTTGCACGCGCTGATCCTTCACATCAAAAGAACTATTGCCACGGAAGAAGATAGCTACAACCAGGTATCAATGTTATAAAACTTATATTACGCGAAAAAGCACGTTACAAGTGAAAATCTGGACAAGTTTTTTAATGTATATTAAGAAATCTACATTTCCATTGTAATCAGTTGTTAACTTCCTGCCACGTGACCTAACTGATCCGTACACATGTGGGTGTTATTTCATTCATGATTTTGCTTGTTTCTTATTGGTCCACGTGACCGGATATTGCTAAAAGTTTGGCGTCTGGAGGTCTGTTGTGAGCTAGATGAGTTAGTTCTGAACGGTCGAACAATAAAACTTGTATATACTGTCATCTTTTTTTCAACTTCATCACTTAACATTGTTGTACATACAAACTGGTATCATGGATCATAATACCAAATTGTTAACAAAGAAAATTTTTGCTTTTCATGATGTGATACATCTTAATTGTGTCATACTATAGAATGTTTATAACATTTCTGGCGTAAAATAAGTTTTATAACAATGTCGATAGTTACTCTTCGTTCATCTTCCGAAACTCTTGTAATAAGGTAGAGGGTTGGTAAATTATTTCGAAAAACTTCATAGGTTTCCCTGGGGTTGACTATATTCGACACCATCTCGAAGTTGCCGATGCCCACCCTCACGTCTACAAAGTCGTTGCCGGAGACCCAGTCCGATCCGCTGAGCCTCGTCATGATCCGCTTGTTGCTGTCGTCGTCGTTTGGAGAAAAATTGAGCGATCATCCGGAAAATGAGAAGATCAAGTTCGTGAGCGTCTTCGAACGCCTCGTTCTTCCTCTCGGTCAGCAACGACTTGAAGGACTTGGTCACCTAGACCGGGTGTTGCAACTTCTCTCCGATTCGAAAGGTCTTTAACTTTGACACGTGAAAAGAGAATATCCTATTTTCAAACGTAAGTTGATTAAGCTAGTACGTTTAAATTTTGCAGGTTTGAAAGACACCAAGCTAATGACATTGTGGAAAAATCTGGCGCGAGTTTTCGAAGAAAATCTTTTCAAGTTTAGCGAAGTCAACCAGTCGAGGAACAACTTGGAGGTGGACATCAGCGCGTCCCAGAACATCCTCCTGTTCCCCTTCCTCTATTTCCCGTTCGTGACGTCAAAGCAGGTAGTCTTGTACCGCAAGTACGAAAAAAGGCGCAAAATTATATCCTAGCTGTAGTATCGTAACGAGGGCATGTCTTGAAATTAATTAATGTAACTTCGATTTCAGGTGTGGAATCAATGGACGAAGTTGTACAATCAGGTAAGAAGCAGGTGTATCAGACGCACCTGTTCTCTTCTTCAAAACATATTTGGTTGCATTAGGTTCAAAATGATATGTTTTGAAATACGATGTTTATCTAAGATCATTTCTACATAGCATAGTCACTATGTCGCAAGTGTAAATGAGCCGTAAGCCTCGTCCACATAACCACTACGACGGTCGTACGATACTATAGGCTAAGCCCATTGATTTAATATGATTAAGTACTTATATTCATACAACGGGATAGACCATGGTTTCGTAAGGCCGTCGTAGTGGTTATGTGACCACGCCGTTACATTAGAATTGCTCAGAAGATGACTCTGTGCTTTGGAAAAATGTCGCATTCTTTTTTCTTTTCTTCTTTTCTTTAAATTTTGTGATCACTGTCAGATCTCGGAGCTTGCCGAAACAGTAACGTTGTATCAGACGCTTTCTCTTGAAAATCATCTTGCGACTAAGATGCAAGAACATCTCTCAGGAAAACAGGTTAGATTTTTATTTTCAATCTTGACTAGTCTATATAAGTTTTTGTACGCTTTAGAGCTGATGGCGTTATCTGTAATAACTAAATTATTTTTCAAAACGTGTTTCCAAGATTCCCTGACCGCACATATAAATGAAAAGAGTTTTTATTTTCTGTACTCAAATTGTAATTGTGTCTATATGCCTTTATGACTAGAGATCTATATATGACTAGGGGTAGACAACAGTTCTGTTAAATATTGATTTCTTCGTATCTTTCGTAAAGATATCGGCCGACGTTTTTTCGAATCTGATTCGTCATCTATGCGAGAACATTGTGCCTCCTTTAAAACAGCAACTTGCAAGTCAATTGGCCACACAGCAGGGTGACGACCGCGACCTTGCCAATGGCAAGGCCGTTGTGGATTTTGTGGCCTTTATGGCCTCACGCCTGCCGGACTTTGCCAAGGACAGATCAACAGCGATTTCTATTTCCCCTGTGGCGAAATTACTCTGTAAACAGGTGAGAAGGAAGTGCTATCAGATTTGATGTATATCCCTATTCGCAAGCTACGTGCCCTTTCGCGAAAAACGAAATGTTTAATTTTGACCACAGGTTGGATTTATGGTCGATTGCTCTTCGGGAAAAAGCGTGATTAAACATCTCCTTCAGGTACATCAAAACCCGTATTTCAATACAAGGGAAATCTTTAAAGCCTTGGTCATATAACCACAACTTCGGCCGTTGTATAACTATAAATACTAAGTCATTTGTGATCAAAGTGATAAGTCAATAGTTTTGTTCGGCCGCCGTAGTGGTTTTGTGACCAAGGCCTAAATAATCAACAAATTTATCAAAGATTTAAGGATCAAAATTGCTATTGATCAATTTTAAAAGCACTAGGTTAGGATAATTCAACTTTTAATTTCAGATTCTCAGCCCCGCTTTAGTCACCATTGTCGACTTAAAGCTGATGACGGCCTTTGGGCTAGACTATTATGGCCAGGTCGAAATTCTCTTCGACAGAATTGTCAATACGATTCAGGTGAGTTAGTTAAAACGAAGGAAGAAAGTTTTACTGATTAATTTCCATCGATGTCGAGCACCAAAACTAGAACACTCGGCTCGCAAGTTTGTGTAACAAATAAGGACCTTATTCTAATCTTTAAACTTCATAGGCACGTTACGACGGACCGTTTTCTGTCGAGTTTTTGGGTCAGATTAAGCCTTTTCTCGTCGTTGCCTTGTCTCATCACAAGGCCAAAATTCATGCGAAGGCCAAGGCCTTGTGGGAAATTACTTGGGGAAAAGAGCTTGACGAGAAACTCATACCTGATGATATTCAGACAGCACTCAAGACAAGGTGATGATGCACTCGACTTTTCTTAAGTTATAACTTGACTCGTCTTATTTTTGAGTAAGTCGTGATAAAATGTTTTCGTTGAAAAATTGGTATTCATTATTATATTATTTCTCATATTTTCTTAGTCGAATATCTTATTTCTAAAAACATCCCACCTTTTCCAAAAGAAAGTTCATGTTACCATACACAAAGTTCTCGGAGCAAATAATTTTCAATTAATAATATAGGCTAGCTTTTTTTTATGTCGTTTAACTGCAATCTGTCTTAAACCGAATACAGGTCGTTCACGGACCTGTCGTCCTCATCCTCTTCCGGATTCGAATCTCCGTCAAGAATCATCTCCACTCCCCCGTCGTTTCGAAGTTTTCTCGATCGCTCCAAAAAGGAGACTCCGACGAAATTCGCAAAGCCGGAGCCTGCTCCATCTCCAGTCGGAAGTGCCAAAAAAAGTGGCAAACCTCTCTTTAGCCTTGAAGATGAAAATTCTGCTGACTTTGTGAAAATTGCTCCAGTAGTTAAGAAAAGAAGGCCTCTTACCGAACATCAGGTATCAATGTTTGAAAGCATTCTCGTCTTATCATTTAACTAAGCTCTCCCACAATGAACAAAAGCAAATATCTCTTAATTTATAAGTTGGCCTAGCTTTTCTTTCTTTGCGCATAAAAAAATTATATAATATTGACTACTGGCATCTTTTCCACGAAAGTATTTACTTTCTATCAATGAAATGGTACCCCTCCCAAATTCAAAATAATTGTTAATAACAAAATTCAATGATTTTGTCAGGACCTGTCTTACAATGTAATTAATATGTTCACTAATTAATTTTAAATCATTTAAAAGGTATCCTCAAACACAAAAAGTTAGTGTTCCGCATTTTAAAGAATTCCACTAAATCTGACATCAGTGAGTAACTATTAAATTGAGAACGTAATTATGTCAGCTGAAATTTTCGTAATTGTCTAAGCTTAAATGTGTCTTAAGAAACTTGACTTAAGACTGACTATGAATGAAAATTTGCTTTCGCCATTCTGCCTGTATCTAACATACATTGACTATAGGATCAACTTGTTAATCCACTATGAGACAGGTTTACAAATTAGCCTAAGACTGTCTATAGTCCATCTTAAGTCAAGTGACTTAAGCTTAGACAGATACCAAAATTTCAGCTGTTATTACAAATCTCTGAAATTCATTAACGTCATTCTCCCTATCAGAAAGAAAAGCTGACGTCACGCAGCGACGACATACCAGCACTTTATTCAGAGCTGTCGCGTGATGAATCGTCACTCAATAGAATTCCGTCTCAGTTCGACTCCCAGTTGTCGATCGACGAATCGAGCATGATGGCCATGGACGCGTCTGATGTTCAGGTATTAAACTTTTTAAAAAATTACGCCATTACGTCATGAAAAAGAATGTTACTATCTTAAGACTGATGTATTTTTTTCCTTCAAAAATTGATTTCAAATGGTATTAAATTATCTGTCAAGCTATTCGATGAATATATATTTATGTTATTTTCTCGATACCGGTCAGGTGCTACAAAAAAAAGCCGTGGCGGAAAACGAGGCCGTCAATGCGGAGAGCAAAGAGAACGAGGCCTCTACGCCCCAGCACGAGAGCAAGCGGAAGCAGTCCCACCCACACAAGCACGTGGCGCCGGTAAGAAGGAGCAGGAAACGGAAGTGCGAAGACGAACCTCAAACCCACGAAACCCTCGAACCTCCTGCGAAAAAGAGGGGTCGGCAGACGACCAAAAAGTCTGTCGTAAACAGTTCGCAGGAAAAGGGAACCGCAATGGCACAAAAATCTCAACCAACAGTCAGTCCGTCTAAGGTCACCAATCAAGTATGAATGTTAAAGATCGTATGGCGCGACAGAAAACTAAGATTTAGTTTTATGATAGTGTGACAGCTTACTCGTAAGCATTGGTTGCACTTAAGCAGATCAAGAGATTTTTTGAAGTGAAATTAACGAATTTAAAGAAAAATAATTCATTTATGTATAATATATATTGTTGTAGCTTACCTCGTTTCATTCATAATAAAATTTGAGGTTTTTTCAATAACAGATTTCTCGTTCCGTGGAAGTTAATGTTCCAAAACTGAACTTGACAAGTTCGCCAGTGAAAATTATTCAGGAAGAACCGTTAAAATACGAACCAGGTATTCCCCCAAAATCTAAAAGTTTCATTTAGCTTGAAATGGTTTTATTGATTCAAGAATTTTGATTTCGTGAGAAGGTAGTTTTTAAAAGTATTTTATTTTACACAGTTCGCTAAAATCTTCGTTAAGTTTTACAATGTCCTTTTTGTTGTTAAGCTAGCGAGTACGTGCAAAAATAATTTTTTTTATTCTTCAGCACCGGTATCGGCTTCGCGAAAAATCGATTTTCCCGAGCCGACCACGGACGATGAGCTGATTGAAAGCAGCCAAGACTCGACGAAACAGAACTCGGCTCGAAAACGTCGATCCTTGGACGACTCGAAAATGGTGAAGCGATCGAGCTCGAGACGATCGACCCTAAACTTGGTGACCTCATCGTCGTCTGAGGCGAAATCTGTCGAATCGAAAAACTCAACTTGTCCAAAGATTTCGCGAAACAAGCACGGAGAAACCGGTATGGAATTTAAAAACTAATCTAGGCAGTTTTGTTGATAAAATATTTTGATCTTTGTTGTTGTAAGGAGACAGGTTAGTTGAGTTTTAGGATTTTGACATGTTTATGTAACAATGTCTACTGAAATTATCAAAGCTGCGGTCACAGGACTAGTCGTAGTAACACTACCCACGATTCGTCTTGAAGTTTCGTACGACGACTAACTCGGGAATTCATGACCGAGGCTTTTTTTAGTCATTTAGTAGCTAAGTAAGTTTAGGGCGATCGTGCGAAAAAATAGAACTTTACACGAATGTATACGTAAATCGTTCGTGCGATTGAAATTGCGGTCGCTTAATCATTACATTAAACTTACGAAACTATAAGTTCGTCTGTCGGACAAATGCACACCAATAGCAAGTATTTACGTTTATACAACGTTTCCTTTTCTTTTCCAAAAGTTATTAGAACAAGGCTTAAACCCATGGTCACATAACCATTGGGTCGGGCGCACGAAACCTCAAGTCTAACTAGTTGCACAAACAATAAATACTTCCTTGCATCAGCAAAACAAGCTAGACTTATGGTTTCCTGCGCATAGTCCTCTTGTTATGTAACTGTAGTTGCACATGCTTCATATACACATGGGTTCGGTCCTGCGGATGGTTGTGAACTTGACTAACTTTTATGTAGAGCTCCACGTGGCAGTGAAGAGGAAGAACATTGACAAGGTCCGGGAGCTTCTTTCCAAGAATGCGGAAGTGAACACCTGTGATTATTTCGGGTGGACCCCTCTACACGAAACAATCAGCGATGACCCCCTTCGCTTCGAAATACTGAAGGTATTGTCTCACACGTACAAGTCAGAGTACATCGGTGATATCGAGTATTGTAATGAAAAGCTTATTGTCGTCTTTATATGCTAGCAATTAAATACTTAAATTACAATAAATATTAAAGATTTTTCTTCAAAAATTAGTCCTTAGAATAAAAGTATTGTGTAAAATCCGTTTTAAACATGAGTGGAAATGAAGTAAATGAGTCTCATTGTTTCAGCTTCTGATCGGTCACAAAGCCGACGTGAATGCGAAGTCCAAGAACGGCGAGACGCCCCTCCACGACGCCGTCAAGTTCAACTCGCAAGAAGTGACGGACTATCTCATCGAACACGGCGCCAATCCAGACATTCCCAATGAAGAAGGCCAGACGCCGAGAGATATTGCTCCTCACCTGTTCAAAGCACTTGAGAAGAGCAGCTCATCTGCTCAGGTAAAAAACCACCTAAATTCAAACTTTCTCATTTCTCCAGAGAGCTTATTGACCATCAAGTCGTTGTTTCGATTTCAGGTGAATGACTGTACCACTCAGAGTAAAGTAGGTTTGCTTGCTCATCAAGATATCATCCCGCCGACTCCGGACTCTCAAGAGGTTGCTAAGGTTGCTAAAGATTCAGAACAGCCTCAAGAAATTAAAAATCCTGTCCCTAATCAATATAAAAAAGGAAAACATGACAGCAAAGAAACCAACGCTGCGGACGCTACTACAGAAGAAAAAGACCCACCTGGAGATGTCGTTGCAACGTCTCAGATCTCCGGGGAGGAGGTCTTGGTTGAAACGTCGGAAAAATCTCTTGTCGCTCCGTCTAACGAAATCATTGAAAAAGAAAAAGATACGGCCGTTGCTTCGGAGCCTGTACAGTCAAACCTGGACGAGAACACACCAGTGACCAGCGATTCGGGTGAAGTTTCTAAAGAGGTGGAGAAGGAGAAAGAGTGCGACGATGAGCCTCAAAAAGTTTTGCCCACCAGAAGAAAAGGTAAAGGAAGGCCTCCTACCAAACGTAGTCTAAGAAAGCCGGCCTCAAAAAAAGTCCAGGAAATGGTTCAACAACAAGCAAAAGAGGATCTGACCGTAGAAGCGTCTTCAAAATCTAACTCCAGTGAGGGGAAAGACAACAAGAATGCTGAAGACGAAGTCGGAGTCGAAGTTGATGTGTCCATAAAATCGGCTGAGAAAGTAACCGAGGAGAAATTGCTTGATGTACAATCTGCCGAAGAGAATTCAGGCAGCGTGCCTGTCCTTGGCAGCAGTAGAGAAAGGTCAAAATACCCACCAGAGGTAACTTCGGAAGAAGTTTCACAAGACTCTGTTGTGCCGCCGTCTGACGTAGTTGATCTCCATGAAGAGGTTCAGGAAACCGTTCCGGCTCCGGGTGGCGAAGATAATGTCGAATCGTCAGATGCAGCGAGTGATAAGAAGGTTCGCAAAAAAATGTTTGCAGTTCTCTAGAACCTTATTTTACGGTTCTTTTCAGCCCGTATTCCAGTTTCGCGAAAACTCACGTTAAATCAAAATTCAAAATTTTAATTTTCAGGTTGAAGACAACGTTCAGCCCAAACTCATTGGAGAAAATGGATCGACATCAGTTGTCATGGAGGTATGCGTGTAGGGATGAGACATTTTTTTGAGTTTGAGCTTCGAAGTCGGGCCGACTAATTCTTGTTAGTTTTTAATCTCTGTCTATGGTATTCAGATGGGACCGAGTTCGGGCCTTGCCCTAACATATCACTAGCTAAGTACCTAATTAAAATCTGTTTTAGTATTGATCGTCAAAAGTGCTGTCCATAATTATTCGAAAATCTTAGATTAAGATTTCTAATAATCTTGAGAGACCTTATTTTATTTCAGCCGCCTCAAAAAGTTCCTACAGCCGATCCTGGAAAAGTAGCACCGGCTGTGGTCACGAAACCTCTCCCAAAGCCGGCCTTACCTTTCCCGCCGAACAGGCTCAGCACCGTCAGCCCACTGTCCAAAGTGTCCCGTGGTTCGAAAATTCTTGAAATGGCCAAGGCCAAATACATTGAAGGCTCGTCTCCGACACTTTCGTCGACGTCCGTGCATCGATCGTCGATGTCGACAGCCGATTTGATGTCTCCGAAACCGGAAGTCGACAACCGATCGAGAGAAGATGACGTCATGTCTACCCCAACTCAGGTTTGTCAAGTTTTATTATTGCTCATTAGCAACTAATTCAATTTAAGTACCTCCGTTTACACAACCCCTCTCGCCCCCCCCCCTGAATTAATTGTAATTAACGAATAGGATGAAGCGTAAAATCTAAATGTTTGGTTTAGACAATAGCTTTCTTTACGAAACAATTCTTCAAAGATCTTGTTATAAAAACAAGTCTCGTTGATAAATCGTTTTTTTTTACTTTGCACAAGAGAGAATGTTTAAACTTCCAGCGCCGGCCGTGGCAGAGATACGTGCCCTCCCCTGTGAACGCTTCACCCTCTGCCGGAATTTTGAAGCGGTCGTTGACTGACGGATCATCAGCGGATGAGGAAGTCCAGGCACCGGCTAAGAGAAGAAGAGTCCAGTTTAAAGATCCGCCAGTGTCGTGCCAGGTAATATTATTCTTTTGCGATAAGCTATAGTACCTTTTGGATTTGCGCCGTTTGAGCAATGATAGAGCGAAATAGAAAATGAAATAAAAATAATGGTTCAGGTTGAGATTCCGCGAGAATCATCAGGGAAAGCGACTCGACTCCGAGCTCATCAGCAACAGCTGTTCTTGCCCCGTTATATACTCGATTTTGGACAGGTAATGTGTCATTCTGTCCATTACACCAAATGAAAAAAATGCCCGTCATACAATAGAATATTGTTGTTTGCAAAATTGTTTGATCTTGTTTTAAATTTCACTTTATTTAGAAATCAGCGAATGGCTCAAGTACTCAGGACTCACAACCCTCTAGCGTGGACTCGATCGGGTCTTACGAATCGAGCCAGACATACGTTGAGAGCGCTGACGTTAACCCCAATTGCGTTTTTCCAACCTTGGCTAACTGTGAAGAGCCCATCGGTTCAGTCATTCATAATTTAGCAAGCAGGTATCAATACAGATAAAACATATTTTTCGAAAAAAACTCACGAAAATATTTTTTTTGAATGCCTCTGCGAAACCAAATAATAGCCTATACTTGTTCTTAACAAACGTTGACTAATTATTATTATTATTATTTTTTTTTTTTTGAAAGGCCTTGGGAAGCTGCCGCTCGTAACGACTTGAAAGAAAATCAAATCAACACAATCGGAGATCTGGCAAGGCTGACTCGAACCAAAGCCGTGAAATTGAAGTATCTGAAACCTGCGAATAATTTTGACACAATAAGGTTTTCAAGACATTTATATTAATACGTAAAGTAACTTTGTTTCTAGTGTAATCTTATAAAAAAGGTTTTAATTTCGTTTGTGTTCGAACCCGTTGATTGTTTTTTTAGAAACGCTCTCCGTATATTCGCCAAAAGCTGGATTCGACGCGAAAAAGAGCGACACATAAACGTCAAATCGACGCATGTCGACGATACAGACCAGTCTCCGACAAAGAAGTCTGGAATCGCGTCCATCATCGAAACGTCGACACCAGAAGAAGAGGATCAGACCATGAAAGAAATTTATGACCGTCCATCTCCGACACCTGCAGAGGATTTGTCGACGTCGACAGCAAGTTCTGATGGAGCAGGTGATGTCGACGACTCGAAGGCTAGAGATGAGTCGGCTCAACATTTGATCGAGTCACAGGGTAATAAATAAGCTAT
>LR044809.1:2610-19048 GCA_900607525.1 Apocyclops royi
TCGTTTTCGACGAGTTCAAGTTGGAGGCATTCAGATGCAGAAATATTGCCATATCTACGATGAAAAAAATTTCGTCAGTCAATATTTTGCAGAAATATCTTCTGAATTATCGTGGATGACCAGAATCACCTGTCTTTCGGTCTTCCTCTCATCTGATCCTCGAAATCGAGATTATAATCAGAATCGAATCTGGAAAAGAAATAAAAAATCAGCTGCGAATAAAAATCTTTTGTGTCTATTGAAACTAAAATATTTTGTGAATTAAATTAATTGCAAGAAAATCTTCTAAGCTTTGTTTTAATGTGGGTCTCGGATTAAGAAATTGCGGTAAGAACTGTTTCCGTTTATGTCAATAAAAATGGGGGATTTCTGTGGATAGTTGAAAAATCCTCGATAGTGAAAGTACGATACGTACCCAAAGTCGTTTGAATGCTGCGTTTTCATGTGACTGAAAAGAAAAGACTTCAAATTAAAGTGAGGTTGGAAAATGCGATTATAAAAAGATGTGAAATTTACAATTTACCCATGCATTATAATTTAAAGTCGAAACGAAAAAAATCGTGTGTTTTTTTTGTGCCTTTAAGACTCAAGGGTAAAAGTTATAATTCAACGTGATCACAATTACCGGACTTTCGCTGTCAATGAGATCAACTCGTTATTCTTTCATATTACAGATCTAAACATTTGCGCAAAAGTCTGTCAGATGACAGTCTTAAGCTATGTCAGATACGAATTTTTTTCTACTGGTCTTTACTTTTATTACCTGACTAAAGAGGCAAATCTTGAGAACGAGAGATTGCAAACGTTACAAGTCGGTCGTTCATTCTCTCCGTCGATATCATGCAACGAAGGTTCCTAAGATTTGAAGTGAGAAAAAAATTAGAACTAATCGTTTTTGTATTTGTGGTAATTCTTATTTTCAATGTTAATAAAAATTAG
This sequence comes from Apocyclops royi, assembly GCA_900607525.1. NCBI lineage: Eukaryota > Metazoa > Arthropoda > Copepoda > Cyclopoida > Cyclopidae > Apocyclops > Apocyclops royi. The sequence goes on from LR044809.1 coordinate 3,550, forward strand.
AGTTTCGCTTTGTTCCACTTCAAATAAAAATATTTAATGAGACACTCCAATTCAAGTCTCGAAACTTGCTGAGAACTTTTCGCAAACCTGCACGTCATTGTGGTCATCCGACGTCTCAGTTTTAACTCGAACATCGGTCATTCCTATTGAGGTTCCTAAACACACGAGCAAGTTTAAATGACTAAAACTATAGCTAAAATCTTCGTAAGTCCCCTCAGTTAAGGTTTGAGATAAGATGGTGAGAAAATATCAATCTTTTATCAATAATTCCAACCTCTCTCATCTCACATTTGAGATGAGACGCCTTACAGAGATATCAGCCTATGACATTGAAAGTTTTGGATCTGTCTAGGCTTAAGTGTGTCTAGAGACTGACTAAAGATGAACATTTTCTGGTGTCACCATGCTACCAGTATTAGGATGAGCTGACTAATCTCTCATTAGAAAGGTATGATAATTAGCAAAAGTCTGTATTGAGTTGGGTAGTCTTAAGCCAACTAACTTTTTTTTATTAAAGAGATAAAAAAAAAAAACTTTCAGTAAATAAGAGCATTGTTGTAACACAACAATGAAATTCTTTTTAAAGTCTCGAGAAGTCGATTAATTTGCATGAAAAATTATAATTACCAGCAACGGAAGTTTCATGATTGGCCATGGGAATGTCGTGATCGGCAAACATGTCCTCCTTGAAATCGTCGTCGTCTCTGCAAAAAACAAATGAAATACTTTTTTGATTTTTTTTTCTCCATATTGTGAAGTGAAATCGGATTGTTTTATACGTTCTGCAAATTATTCATGAGCAATTGATGAAACAGGTGTTAGATATAAATGATATCTTCTTAGGTCGTCTCATCTGAAAATGGTGAGAAAACCTCAATGTTTTCTCAATAGTTCCAGCCTATCTCATCTCAAATTTGAGATAAGACGACTTACGAAGATATCAGTTAGATACTTGTTATCGTCGCAGCCATTAAGAAAAACTGAACTCGCTCGTAGACATTTGGATTTTTTGAAAATCTCGCTAACGATTGAACCTCGTCATTTTTTTTTTTTTTACATAAGATCAAATCTGTTTCGGTGAAACTCGTTTCGGTGAAACTACATCGAAACTTATGCCCCACTTCATTTTTCTTCAAACTCGCTGTACCTGATAAGATTCCTTGACTTCAGAAAATCGAGTTCTGCGTCTTCCAGTTCCTTCTTGATGGCGCGACATGCCAGGACGTGCTCCGCCCGGAATGTTTCGTCGGGGAAGAACTCCGCACAGTCGTTACACATTTTCCACGTGTTGATAATCTGCTCCATGTGGTCGCGGTTGCAGTGCTTGAATAGAAGCAAGTTAGACTCGAACTTGACGGAACAGAATTCGCACCGGCAATCGGGTAGCGGTCTTGATTTTCCGGACCTTCGGCCTTCAAGACCGTGTTTAATTTTAACATGGCGTTGAAGTGAATACCTGTTGAACATTAAAAATATTTAGACTTAAAATAAGATTTCTAATTGAAGGGCATTTCTGTGAGTATTTTTTTTTCAAAGATATTTGAGAATTCCCTAACCCATCACTGACAAACCGATTTGTTTGTAGCGAATTCTTTTTCTGCGTTCAGGACTGAGTGACTAGAAATTTATTTATACTCTCTGTCTAAACGAAACGTGAACTTCTAATCACTGGCCTCGTTGGATATATCCATCAATAGACAAGCCTATTTTACATCAACCTTTTCGATAATCGAGTATTCAAACCTCGTAGGATAGAAGAGGCCGCATTGAGGACAAGACTCCCAAGACTGAGCGACTTCTTCATGATGAGTTTCACTCGCGTGTCTAGCGTATTCCGACATTTTCCAAAAGTTGTCCTGGCAGAACTGGCAGCTGTACATTTCCGGCTTGCGATTCTTCGGAAGCTCGGTGACGTTGTGCTTCGACCTCAGATGGCGAGACAACGACTGCCGGTTGGGCATATACAATTCACAGTAACCGCACGGGTGCCAGCTCTCCCGGATCTCCGCCTTGTGTTCTTGATTGCCGTGACGCATGTAGTCCGCCGCCGCCCAGAATCTCAGATTGCAAGCCTCGCACGTGTGAAATCTCGAAGACGACGTTTCGCCGTGAAGTGAGATATAATGCCTCTTTACAGCGGCGTCATCGGGCAAAAAATATTGACACGCCTAAATTGGAAACGAAAAGACTGACTACGAGATACACACACAAAAAAAACGGGCCAGTGAGTTGCTACCTTTACCAAAACTATAAAGTAAACTGATAAAAAAAACTCAAACTCGGAATGTTTTTTTTTTTGGATGAAGTCCTATCTTTTTTTTACCGGACAAGACTTCCATTTGCTCGCCACGACATCTGCATGGTCGCGGTTGACGTGGCCCAAGTAGGTTGTGATGCTAACCATGACCCGTGGACAAAATGGACACTTCCGCTTCTTGCTTCTACAGACGCGCTTGCGAGGGTTGTCGGGATCTTTCGGTAGCCGGACGTGCAGTGCCGAACGGTGAAATCTGCAATGAAAAATCGTATCAAAAAATAAAAAAAAATAAGACGATTATTGGAATCATGAAGGAAAAAAAATATTTTTTCGTTCAAGTTGGACCTTAGAGCTCTCTCGTTGGGCGACTTGTGGTCGCAACTATCACAATGAATCCAGTCTCGGGCCGCCTCCTCTTTGTGCTTCGAGTTGACGTGCGCTATGTACCGCCGCAGCATCGTGAATTGGGATGGGCAATAATCACACTGCATGCGAGACTCCGGCCGAATCTTTCTGTGCGCCGAGCTGGCGTGCATTTGTAAAATTTCCGCTGTTGGGAAATAATTGTTGCAATCTTCACAGATCACCCACTCACGAACTAAAATTTCTCGATGCCTGTAATTTGCGTGCTTGTAATACTGAAACGTGCTGCTGAGGGTCATCGGGCAATAGCTGCATAGGTGTTTGGGGCCGGTCCCGTGTTTCGCCGCTTTGTGAGCGGTGAAAATGTGATTCTTGAGGCTGACTTCTGTGGGAAAGAAACTGACTTTGCACTCGTCACACTGAAACCAACTCTGAGACACTTGCTCCGAATGGTGCTGCGACGCGTGCTTGAAATAGATGTAAGCGCGGCTGAAGCTCTTAGGACAGAACTCGCACTGAGTATTATTTCCGGTATCTCGAACGCTGCACTCCGTGCGACTAGCTCGATGACTTTCCATGATTTCCTTGGAAGGGAAATAGATGTTGCAGCCGGGACACCCGAACCAGTTTTCCCGTACGAGATCTGGGTGCACCTGGTTGGCGTGATGGTATAAAGTGCGAGCCTTGACGTACGAATTCGAACAGAACTGACAGACTTTGTCTTTGATTTTAGGCTCTGGTTTGTTACCGCTGTGAACGCTGGCAATGTGAGTTGATAACGCATTTGGAGTTCTGTACTTTTTTTCGCAAATTTCGCACGGTATCCAGTCTTTTTCTATTGACTCGGTATGCTTTGCTCTTATGTGGCGGTTCCATGACTTGGAATTTTTGAAAATACTTGCACAGTATGGGCAAGGGTACTCTTTATTCTCTTGAGGCATTTTGAATTATAGTAAATGCCTTCACTAGAGAAGTATTTCTTTTAGAGGAAAGCTACACTTACAGCCCTTCATTACCGTCAAACAAACAACCAGCCGAGTTGCTGGAAAATCGACACGAAAGTTTTAGTGGTTTGACCAAATAATACAAAAGTATAACTTCATCCATTTCAAATCACGCCGTTCAGTATTCTGTGGATTAGCAATCACTCGCTATGACGGTTTTGAGTACTGGCACGTTTCTAATTTTCTGTTAAATTTCTTTTTTTAGTGCACTTTCCGGAATTATAAAATACATTTATTTATTTAGCACAAGCTCAAGATTTCCCAAACTTTTAAAAGAAAAGCTAACATTACGAAAAAAAATATTGAGGCTTAAAAGGGCTGATAAATTATCGTTAATTTTTAATTCAATTTATTTTTAAAAATATTAATTTTAAATTCACGAAAAACTACTTAAAATGTGGAATTTCGTTTCTCTGGCAATCATACAGACAAGCCAATGAAATGTCATCAATTTAAAGATCTGTGGCCAAAAAAAAAAAGGTTGCGTGATTTGTCGAGTGAAAGATGATTATTTTGTTTTTCGTCGTGAAATGTCTATGACATTAGCTCTTGAGTATTCGAAAGTTAAAACGTTATTTTGTAAAGTTCGTGTCAACCCCAACATATATTTTACATTTATACCCAAATGACCTGTCATGCTCTCTTTTGCTCATGACATTTTTAATAGAAGTCTGTGGTGGGAGGAGAACAAATTGTCAACAAATAGTGAAATTTGAAACACGGAGTAAAAATTAAAATATTTTTTCATGACGGAAACCAAACTGTATTTATCGGAAGTGCGCATGGTTCTTACAAAGGAACATCACTTATTGGGAATTCGATTATCTCTGTTTGTCATGTCTAAAAAAGCATCCGGTCTCTCACCGTCGATTTGCTGAAGTGAGATACACTCTCAAAAAATAGTGACGTTTTCTTTGATACACTGTACAAGAAGCCATGGAGTTTTATCCGTTTGTGAAATCAGTCCAGAGAATAGTGCTCTACGAAACGAAGACGGTATCATTTGTATTGTATTACAGCGTCTACCTATACCGTCATATATTTCTTTATTTCATTGGGGGCGTTATTTGAAAAAGTTTTCTATTTTCACTTTCAGAGGTACTATCTTGTTGGGTCTAACAATACTGAAACCCGATTTCGAGTTTTGAAAATCGACCGAACCGAACCGTATGAACTACTGATATCCGACGATAAAGTAATCTATTCCGCGAAAGAAATTCGTCAGCTTCTGGTAATGAACTTTTTCTGATATTGTCACCAAATTCTTAAAAGTTTTTTAAATAAAGAAAGTAAAGATGTACTGCTTTTTTTTTCATCAAGACCATGATAGATGGCGGGAATCGGTCAAAAGTCGGACAGAAAATTGGGTCGGGTCTAACTCGAACGGTCTCTGCATTTGGAGTGATCGGTACAACTCAGATTTAATTTAAGAGACGTAGGTCTCTTTGTGATTGTCTGTATTATAATTTTTTTTCGAAGGTTTTGTGAAGTTCCTCGAGGGTTATTACATTTTGTTGATTACCAAACGAAGGCGGTCAGCCATGCTGGGTCATCACTGTGTCTACAAAATCGAGGACACCGTCTTGGTACCCATTCCCAACGATGACGTCAAGGAAACTCACCCCGACGAAGCAAGGTTCGCAAGCAAACGGCTCAATGAAAAATGGTCTAGCCTATTCTTTAGAAAGTGACTTGAGATCGTTCTTGACATGAATAGACATTATACCTAATTACACTTAGTGACTAATCTCACCAGGCCAAACCACTGATTAAAACCTAATATCGACACCAGTACACCCAAGCTTTCCATACGGGGGCAAGTCAGTGTGACGGAAGTATAGATTAAACAAAGAAACTTTTTATCCCGCTGATGTGAACCCATATTCAGTACCATATGTACATACCTACAAATCAGTTTGATCATCTGAGTGTTTATTAAGGCGAGTTGTCACGGACTGAAAATCATTGCGTAAACCAGATGCGTCGACGACTGTAATGGGAAATTTTTCATTACAATCGTTGTCGCGACCATTTTACGGAGTGGTTTTGAGTCCGTGACAACAAACCTTTGAAGGTTGATCCTTTTTTCATTGGCGGTAGAAAAAATCAGAGAAATCGATTTTCAATTCTCCAACTCTTTTTACGAAAGGCGAACATCTTTAAAAATTGACATTCCCAAATTTGATTTAAGAAATTTCGAATAATCGATTGATATTCAAAAGATACGTGAAGATGTTTCAAGCGATCGACTTGTCCTCGAACTTCTACTTCACCTACGGGTACGATTTAACGCAGACGTTTCAGTTCAACTACGCCGACCCCAAGTATATCGTCTCAAGTGAGTTTCACACTTTTTGTTTAAGTCGGTCGAATACCGTGTTAAATTTTGTCCTAAAGCCGACATTTTTTCCCCATCTCTCTTTAAACTTGATACGAGATTTCTTGACTAGTTTATTTTTTATTATTTTTTTTAATATTTTTTTTTTGTCATTGTAGAATCTTCAACTCGGAAAATTGAGTCCATCTTCCGTGGTGATGAAATGCCGCCAAAAATTTCTTACCAGAGCACTCCGAATCAAAAGTATCTTTGGAACGGATACCTCATTGCACCAGGTCAACCTCAGTCAAGCTATAAAAATACATAACGCCTTTGTCTGTCCTTGCTTTATTCTCTACAGCTAAGGAAGAGTGATGCAACTTCAGATAGTAAATTTCACTTGAACTGAATCACTCCAGCTTATCAGGGTACATTTTTTTTAAAGTCTACGTGAGGTGAAATGCAAATCATTCAATTTTTGTTCTTGAAAACAGTTCAAGACAAAATCCACTCGGATTGGATTTTGCATGTCATACATGGATTCGTGGATCAGTCTAACGTTAGCATTTACGGAACGCCGATCTTGATGACTCTCATCGCTCGGAGATCGAGTCGATTTGCCGGAACAAGATTTCAGAAGAGAGGAGCTAACTTTGACGTGAGTCTCACCGTTGACGTCATTTCTTGACTTGCATTTTATCGATGATTGGGATCGATTGATATTTTTTTCAGGGCGACGTTGCCAATGAGGTGGAAACAGAGCAAATCGTGATGGATAGCAGCATTTCCTCTTTCAAAAATTCTAACGCCACTTCGTTCGTCCAAGTAAAATTCTTTTTCAGCTTTGATCTCAGTTGAATATATATATATTAATATACAAGGTTTCGTTACGTTTCTTTAGATTCGCGGTTCCGTTCCTGGACACTGGAGTCAGGACTTGAGTTCGATGGTGCCGAAGCCTCAGATCTTCTTTCAACTTAGCGATCCATTTTGCAGATCTGCCTCAAAGCATTTCGATTCGTTGTTGCAGAAATACGGGTCGCCCATCGTCGTCCTGAACCTTGTAATGAACATCTTCGTTTAGACTTTTCAAATTTCACCCAACAGGAGCATAATAGAATATACAGTTTGTCTAACGTTAATGAAAGTTTTTCTGTTTGATGCACCAAAGCTTATTGCGTAGTGAACGTAACGGAGGCGTTAGTGTAAGTAATCACAATAAGTGATGTGATTAAGCTAGACTATTGTGACCGTAAGTGTAAAAGTTCATGTCTGAGACAGCCTACAATCTTTTTTTTTAGGTGAAGAAACGCGAAAGACGCGGCAAGCACGAAAGTCTCTTGACGGACGAATATTTTCGTCAGATGGAATATCTCAACTTGTTCTTGCCAGAGGCTCATCACATCCAAAGCATCCATTTTGACATGGCGAGGTGCAAAAAAAAGTAAGCCCACATTTCTTCTGCTTGTTTTCGAACTTAAATAAAAGATCTCGTCAGATTTTATTTTCACGCCAAATGTTACGATCGTATGTTTAGTCCAATTAGTCGTACTGCCTTTTTTTTATAAAAGCAAAGGTATTCTTTTTTTTTCGAATGGTCGTGACTTGAGTTTTATTGAAACCAGGGAAGATACCGAAGTCATGGGCAAGCTTGAGGAGATAGCCGGATTCGCTCTTCGCAAAGTTGGCATCTTCCACAACCAGCCAACTTATTACAAAAATGAAATGAGAAAGCGTTCCAAGATGGCGGAGGGCATTGACAAGCAGGTATTATCTGTCGTCTTAACTGAAATTATTTTTAAAAGTTTCAGTCACCTTGACCCTAGATATATGCGTACAAAGCCAGCTTACTATCCTTTGAAGGTCAACTGAAAGTATTTATTTGGTGTGTTATCCAGATGTGTCAGTAGAATCTAAAAAATTGCTGAGCAGTTGATTTTTTTAAGAGCTGCCTATTTAGGGAGATATTTGTCAAAACACGGGAATCATTCTTGCCGATATAAAATTTGAAACGGGAGAAAATGTTTATTGCCGAAACGAAAAGAAAATCAAAACATTTTCTTAAGAAAATAATCGTTTCCATGCAGGAAGTTCTAAATTTTTGCGGTTCGCGTCAGACGGGTGTCGTTCGTACCAATTGTGTTGACTGTCTAGATCGAACGAACACCGCTCAGTTTGTCGTCGCCAAGTGTGCGCTCGGCTTGCAGGTATCAAAATGTGCTGGCCTGGGTTGATAATAGAACTCGACTAAATAAACGGATCGATCCATTAAAGCGTTCATCAATTTTTTTCGTTTAGTTATACGCCCTTGGCTACTTGCCCGAGCCGGTTCTTCAGTACGATAGCGACTGCGCTCGAATGCTGGAAGCCATGTTTGAAGACCACGGGGATACGCTCGCACTTCAGTACGGAGGCTCGCAGTTGATTCACAGGTCAATCTCATTTTGCAGACAGTCATATAAATGGATTGCGGATTCTACTCCTTCGTCGTTGAGTGTGATGCCATCTTATTTTTAGAATCAAGTCTTATCGAAAAGAATCGAAATGGACGAGCAAAGCTTCGGACATCACACAGACGGTTCGGAGATATTATAGCAACGCTCTGACGGACGCTGAAAAGCAAAACACGTGAGATCTCATTTCATGTATAGAATAATTAGGAAATGAGGTTCTCGTCTCAAACAATGGAGAGACCAAGGTTGTTGTATCTTTTGCATTAGTCTCAAGTGGCTGGTGGAAAGCTAAAAAAAAATGTGGATTCAATTGATGCCATGGATTTATCTGACCTCAGCAGCCGGTTGTTGCATCCTAATCACCTCTCTAACGCCCCAGTATTTTTACTTTTACAAAATATGAATTTGATATCTTAAGATTACTTCAAAACAATAAAACGAAAACTTAAAGAGACGAAACTCATTTGTGACATTAACTTAATTACGTGTAAGTAAATTTTTAGTAACTTATTTTCCATGTTTGCGAGTCATTTTCCAGGATCAATTTATTTCTCGGCGTTTTTGAGCCGAAGAAAGGCGAGGGCGCCCTCTGGGATCGAGAAACCCAAAGTGATTCCTATCTCCATTTAAGACAATTAACAAAGCAAAACTATGCAAAGAGGTATTTTGTAAAGCAACTTCATTCAAGTCAAGTTGAGATCGTGATGTTTCTTACCCAGGTCTCAGACATTTTGCCAGATAATTTCAAAGATTTCATTTTCAGTGTTCTGAGCGAAATTCAGACGCAGTGGTGGTCACCGCAGATGCGGAAGTGTCTTCCGTTCTCGTTGTTGGAAAACCGCAAAACGTGCACCGCCATCTTAAAGTACGAGAAAAACAACGAAAACTTTGATCTCTACAAGGTATGGAGCGAGTCCAGTTTAAGAATTGGTTGTAAAGTAGGAATACTTGGAACAGGCCTAATTAACAGGAACGAAAAGGTTTCATCTTGCTTTGTTAACTTCATCTTAAAATTGACTACTTGGGTTGAAAATTTCAATTCAGCTTTTGTTCGTTTCAGGACTACTATCGACCGTTTGAGCTGAGCGTCATGAACGATTTGTTCTCCTTCAAAGAAGTCAGTCACTCAGTTCGCGATTACATGCCACACTGTTGCACAGACTACAGGTAATGCACGTTACGAGTGAAAATATAGACAAGTTAATAAATAACGAAAAAGTATTACCATTCATGATAGTGCGACAGTTTAGTCGCATCATACGATCGTATTTTTTACAACATTATAACCTCAGCCCGCCTGTTAGTAGAGGTCTAAAAATTAAGGATTGCTGGCTAAGAAGTTTTTTTCACAAGAATAATAATGATGTTCTTTCTACAGCCCATTTTCTGTTCGACAACGTGAGGTCAAGCGTCGTGAAGACAGCGCAGTTCGAGTCAAAAACTCATTCATGGCCTTTCTCAACTGGGGTCCAAACGGAGGAGGGGGATTCAACGCTCCCGGAGGTAAAAATCCCTCTGTTGCTGGAATAGCGTCTACCGCTTCAACGACGTCCAATTCGACGAGTGACAGTGAGGATATGTCGTCGGAAAATGACGAATTCGATTTTTTGGTGAGTCGTTGAATTCAATCCTTTTACTCTAGTTTCAAAGTTAAGAAAAAATGTCTTTGGTCGTACTTTTATTTTATCCAAGTCCACTAATGTTAAATTTAGGTTGAACCTGGCGACGAAAGTTCCGAAGACAATGTCGATCATTTGTCGTTCGAGTCGATTTTTCCGAGCATGGAAGATTTTTACGGGGTCGTCGTCAAAGCACCTGACCCAGAAGACTTTTCAAAATACAAAAAGTAAAGAAATCGCCTGTATCCAGTCAGAACACAAAAGTTGTGGAATGAATTCTTTTTATATATATAGAAGCGGAAACGTCTATTAACTTTCCGTTTTAGTTTGTTACGTTGTCGTAAAATAATTTTGCTAAAAACTTTATTTTGAGCTAGATTACACCAATTCAAATAGTTGAAAATAAATGCGGTTGGCAGTCGTATCATACAAAATCTCATCAATGCAAAGCGATTATTTTACCAACAATCTTTTTTCGTATCATAGATTTGAAGAAATTAGTCGTGAAGCGATACCCGTGTCCGACGACGTTTCGCGAAAAAATTCTTTCAATCGTCTTTTTCCCGTGTTGCCAGCTTTAAAGGAATTCGACATCAAATTGCACAACTACGAAAAGGATTTGCTACCAAAAATTAATGAAGATGACGTCCGAATCTACGAGGTTTGTTTTACTTTTACTTGTGCATTTTCTAGAAATACCTATGAGTTTGGTCACATAGCCACTTTACCTGAGTGCTTACATTGTTGATGACATCATCACCCGCAAATGTAGAGAGCCTTTTTCTCAAATACTATCGCATATTTTTTCAAATCTTTTCTTCTTGTGAACTTGGGTATCACTTGTAGTAAAACTGTCTAAAAATGAAACTTTTGTGAAAGCTTAAATGTTAAAGATATGGCCTGCTTTAATTTCTCCCTGCATGTGATTACGTCAGATGAAAAATTTCAGAAAATTGGCTAAATGACCAACTTTTACTTTATAAATCTTCGAAATACCTAGAAAATCGCATTTCTAGGAATACGCTAGTCACCTTGAACTAATTTATAAGATTTAAATTTGATAGCTGAAGTTTTCTAATTTTCTAGCTAGTTCACACAACCACTACGGCCACTGTACGAAACCAGTATTCTAGCCCATTGAACAAACGCAAATACTTATTGAAAATTTGTACGACAGGCAAGGCCTATATTTTAGTGCGGCCGCCGTGGTGGTTATGTGACCGTCAGATGTGAGAATTTCTGTGTTAGACTCGAAGCTTTGAAACAATTTCACAGGAATATCTACACCGTGGGTTGACCATGGAAACTAAAGAGACTCCGGAAGATCTGGAAATGTACCTATCCTTCGTCAAAATGATCATTCAGTGAGATAGCTAATTTCCCGCGCGTGATATTGTTACTCTTTTATAAGTATTTTACAAGGAATTGAATAAAGGTTTTATTACACGAGTCGAAGAGTTTGGCAGAACTGCAAAAGAAATTTTATGGAATATGAAAAGTATGAGAAAATCTTGAAACGTGTGTATTTATTTCAAGAACAAAAGATTTAGAAATTTAGAAATGTTGTTCTTAAGCAATGTTGGCCAAATAGTCTTTGACTTCTTGAGAGGAAAGCCTGCGAAAACCGTCGGCGTTGCAGATGCCAATCTCAATGTTATCTTCAGTCATCTATTAGAAAAAAAATTTACCTAAAGTTTAACAACCAACCGTCCGTCTGTTGTACAGATCTGGAACGATATTCGCAAAAATTTCTATATCTTGCAAGGTAATCTAAGATATCTGACAGTCATATTCATTTAGCTTAGGACAACATAGATAAGATAAACTTTTAATAAAATGTTGTAAAATTTTCGCAAGAAATTTTGTGAATACCCAACCTGGAACGGTAATCACAAAAAAAGTTATGAAAATCTTTAAAAATTTCACAACTTTTATTTCGTGATCCTGACTATAGAACAAACTAAATTTAATTTCCTCAAAATCAACTTAATAGCTGCGGGGAAGTTCTGATCGTTCGTAAGACGTTTTGTAAATACCAACACGGCTCTAAATTGATTTTTGTTGAATCTAAATCTAAGTGGTCACAAAACCCCAGCAGTTGATTTGAGAAGAGACAACTTGCCTGTCCTTCGAAGCCCTCTTTAAGGGTGAGGATGGCCGTGTGGACAGCATCTTCCAACTCCATCTTGTCGTCGTATCGTTTTTCCAAAAACGTTTTGCCATTGACGAAATTTTTCCCCATGGCAGTGGCCTTCCAGGCAAAATAAGCCCCGGACGGGTCGCACTACAACATGAACACAAGTGTCGGTTGGTAAGCACAAATCACAAGAGGTCTCAAATACGGTAGACCATTAAAAGTACGGATCTGGCTGCGCGGCAAAAAGATATGTTAAGGGACATTCACATTTGCGATAAATTTTGCGCAATTTTGTCAAACAATGAGAATGGCGATTTTAAGGGAGAGAAAAATTCCTATTAAAAAGATTGCGACCTGCAGTTTTGAAAACTGTTGCAACAGGTCATTGGGCACTGCATACGAGACGAAAACGGTGTGACGTGATTTTATCACTTCTCAAAATGTAAATAGTATTTTTTTTGTGCCAAATTTTGAAAATGAGTCATGAGCGGAAATCTTAAGATCAAATCTATGCCGTTTAAAAGTTTGCGAGAGAGCTGAGAGAGGAAAAACAACACCTTGGGTTGAAACGGTACCTGAAACAATCGTGGCATTCCTCCTTCGGCTTCTGGAGCGTCCTTGTCCCATCCACAGATGAGGAGTGAAACGCCAAACGGCCTGACACCTCCAGACTGCGTAAACTCTTGCATAACTGCAGCGACGCGAGAGACCTTCCATTCAAGAACACATGAGATTAATTTTTTTTCTTCAAATTTTTCAACGTCGGATTGAAAATTCAATTAACCCGAATCGACTTACCAACTGTGACGTCGGAATAGGACATCCGTAGTAGAGCTTGTACTGCTGAGCAGCTTTACGAGCCCGCTTTATAAGAACCCTGTAATCAGGCCCCATGCCACTGTACACCATTCCGATGTGGTCAGTTATTTTTTCAACTTTGTGTAATGAACTCTCATCGTACAAAACAGTGGGAAACTTCTTTTCGGTCGCAAGAACAACTCCATTGGAAGCTTTGAGCCCAACAGAGGGAGCCCCTGAGGCAACGGCGGCTAAAGCGTATTCAATCTGAACCAGTTTGCCGGAAGGACTGAAAAAAAATGCAGATAAAAATGCAGCGGGTCAAGTTAGGAGCCTTGTTGATAAGAGTATCCCGATTACTCACCTAAAGGTCGTAAGAGAGAAGGAGTAACGTTCGGATGCCATCACTCAAGCTCACAAATAAATTATTTTCTATCGGATTAGTATAATATTAACGATTAAATAAATGAATTCGTCCAACTTATCCAAACCAATAAATTTCACAAGTCACTATTGAAAACAAATACCGGTTTTCAGTAGTACTTGAGCTTAGAGATCGAGCCTTGAAATAAAACTGTCACTTTGAAACTTTCTAGATAGTTATACGATCAACCGTTATTTTTCATCACTTAAAAACTTTATAGAATTGGTTAAAATAATTTATTAAACAGCTTTTTTTGTATTTAATAACACAAAGCGACTGATAAAAAAGCTCATAATTTTATTGTTCGCAACTTACACCGGCAATTAATGCAAATTTAAAATGCTATCACGAAACCTCGATATTATTCCGTATTTTATCAATATTTTTGCTCATTTGCCAATATCGAACATTCTAAAACGATTTTTGATTGCTTCGATCAGTTTACGAGATTTCTACTCAGGCCTATATTGTTGCTCTCAACAGCAAGGAATTAAAGCACTATTTTCGTTCTTTGGATTCCACGTGAAGAACAAAAAAGCCGGCTCTCCCTCTTTTTATAAATTTGTGTCATTGATCAAGCACGACCTGTATTCTAAGGAATACTCCACACAAGGCGAAGGTTTCTTGCAGCTGATTGCACATTGTGAATATTCTTATTAAAATTGAAAATGGCCAAACCAAAGAAGACCAAAGGGAAGAAAGGTGGCGGCGATGCTGGTAAAGCAGATGAACAGAAAGACAAAGTACTTGAAGTTGACAAAGAATGGTATCTCATTCAAATTAAGTGAGTTCAGCCCATTTAATATTTTTGAATTGATGGACATAACAGTTTAAGGGGATGTATCAAGTTCATGAAATTTGCTGTCCTTGGATTTTCATTTTGCTCTTTTACAAATCTCTCGAAAGCGAATTTTTTTTTCAGATCACTTGAAGAGAAGCTTGAGCGACGGAACGACCGCATGAAGCAGCTCGAGCTGAGCAACAAAGAATATCAGGAAAGATATGAACAGCTCAGAGAAGACAAAGCCGATGTTGTCGCTTATCTAAAAAGAATTCTTCAGCAAAGAACAGACCAGGTTGCTGCGATGGCTTTTTTTTTTTTTTACACTTTTAACGTCCACAAATGAAAATTTGTGAAAGAAAATTTTTAAAACGAAGGAAGTTTTTTCTCTTGAAACTGATTTTATTTTTACTTTTCTATTTTTCGGAAAATAACCGTATATAAACACACATAGTGTATGGTTAGGTCAAGTTGATAAGTAGTTTTCTATTGATCTTATTACTCAAATGTATTTTCTTCTTAATGGGTAGGCAAGATTTAAAGAAAAACATTTTTTAGTTCTTTCACAAAAAAATCAATGATCTTAACTATCGTAATTAGATTTGCGAGCTACAAGCTCGCCTTGAAGGACTTCAACATGTTCACACCAGTGACGCTCGACAGTATGCCGATAAACTTGCCGACTTTGAACAGGTTTGAGCTGCCAGATCTAATCAGTCGAGGATTGTTCATGAACTTGAGCCCAATGTCATTTTAATGATAAAAAATAAACGAACAAAAAAATTTCAGGAATATTCCAAAACTAAAGAGACGCTCAGTTCAGAGAACATGGTGCTCACCAAGAAGCTGGACGCTCTAGAAGAGTTCAGGATCCAGAGGGAGCAGCTCATGGCAAAATTTGACGAACAGGTCTCGTTTAAAAAAAAATACGACAAAGTTTCAGTGAAGTTGTTGCTCTTCTTTATTTAATTGGCGTTCACAAAAAAACAGGAAGCAGCCGCCGAACGTCAGAAAAAATATTACGAAGAAAAAATTTACGAGTTGGAAAAGTTGCACATCAAAGAACAGGTTGGTGCCGAAATCTGCGTCGATATTTAGCTTCTTAAGACATCCCAGTGACAGGAAGGTTTCATGTTAAAAGTAGATCAAAATCTTAAGCCCTAATTATTTTGCATTTGAAAATTTAGAGCACATTCAATAAAATTATTTTCCTGAAGCCGTTACGAAAATGAATCCTTGCCACAAACTTTGATGCTATTATAGTGTAAGTGACTATATGAGTGAATCCAAAGACAAATTCCAACCGTGACTGACTTTATTTAGCGACAAGCAAGTATTTATATACA
>LR044825.1:0-12829 GCA_900607525.1 Apocyclops royi
ACAGGAGATCGTATCCATGGTGGAGCTTGCAAAAAAATCGGATCTTGATCTAAAAGGACAAGTTAAAGATGAAGACAAAATTGTGGCAAAGCATATCCAGGTTTGATAAATAGAAAAAAAACATTCTCTTTTATATGTGAGACAGCTTAGTCTTATCAAAATGGGTCTGCCAAATGAATTACTACTCAAAAAAAAATTCAGCAAGCAAAAAAATATTTCTTTTCTATTTTTATTAGTATCAAATATATCAGTAAAAAGTATATATGATTGAAAAGTATGGCGTTTAACTGAAATTGTAATTGTTTTTGACCAGTGTTGCTCTCTATATGTCTTCAATATTCCACCAAAATCTGAACAAAATATTGTGTCTCCTAAGTAATGGAAAAAAATTAATAGATTTTCTTATCACAGTGCAAAGAATAAAAAATCTAGATCAATCATAACTGAAAAAAAATATTTTGTTGTCACTATTAAGACAGCTTAAATTTGTAGCTCCAGATAAGCTGGCGTTTTATGCCTAAAATCAATTTATTTTATCGAAACTTTACACTTCATCCTACTCGTAATTTTAACCACAGGACTACCAACGAGCTCTCCTTAAGCAGCACGAGGATGGCAGCAAGCAAGGTAAGTTTTAAAACCAAGGTTTTTTATTCTCCAGTAAGTCGGAATGATCATCAACATTTATAAATACCTAGACTAATCATTGACCCAACCTGCCTGGCTGTATTAGTTGTTAGTTAAAAAAATATGTTACTTCATCAGTCAATGTTATAAACGAATTACGATCGTATTATACGAGTTACGATTGAAAAGTTGGACCGTTTTATAAGTAAATAAAATTTTGCTTTTTTAATGAAGTGTGACAACTTAGTCGTAAAATACGATCGCAATTTTTTATAACATTGACTACAGGTCATTTGGTGCTGCATTTCGTGATCAAAACAGTGTGACAAAAATATTGAATATTTAGTCACATTGCTTTAGTCCCGCAAGTGGTATTTCTTGTTAAAATTATTCTTTCAGTTCAAAAAAATCTGATTATTGACGCACCGGAAGTCTCTCCCAACGACTTGATGGAACACCAGGAAGCGGAATCGACTTCCGGTCACATGTCTGCTGCAGCACGACGGCGAAGAGGAAGGCCGCCAAAGAATTCGAACTTGGTGAAAAATTTTAGACCAGTTTTACTCTTTTTTAAATCTCTTCAAATTTTAAAAACCGTTCCACAATAGAAGGGTTTGTTGTTCATCTTTTTTTAATGGTCTTCCTTACCGAATAATTATCCTTATAAAAGTAACGTTCTACACTATTCAATACGAAAATATACCTTTTCTAGGATCTGAGCTACAGTCCTCCCGAGAAACAGATGAGATCTTCCCCGGCTAACCGAGACAGAGTTGGCAACAGTGTTGACCTTTCGTCGCTTAATGTTCACCAGCAAGTTAACGGTGAACCACCTCTCATCAACGGTCACATTGTCGCCAACAGTATGCAGACAGGTGTGGATCTTATGAAATCCTGAATGGTACTATCTGGTCAGTGTTGCCAGAAATAGCTGTTAAATTCCACCAGAAACTAAACACAATTTCGATTGTCTATTTAAAGCCTATGGAACAGACCTAAGTTTTAGCTCATGGGATTTCCACCAAATCTGACAACACTGTGTCCGGACCATATCGGGCCAACACTAGCCCTACAGTCACCCGGCTCAGTATAACAAAAATACTTGGGCCGGGCTGAATCGAGATTAATATACTCTAGCTAGGGACAGCCAGCCGGTCAGCCCAGCCCATCTCTATCCTTAAAGACAGTTGAATGTTTTGAAATAAATTTCAAATTGTGACATTTTTCAAAATAGAACAGTTGCAAATTGGCACAATTTTTTAATGATGTTACCCGTGTCCCAGGGGCTAAATTCGTAGTATGTAATTGGTAGGGATATTTGGTACTTAAAGTTGATTTAAGGAGTTGTGCCAAATTGAAATTTGCTAGTTATAAAGGTTTTTTTGTATACCTAAATGATGATAAATTAACTAAAACATTTTCAAACAAAATCTTCGTCCTGTAAAGTAAGTAAGAACGTTTCATCCCTGAAGGATAGGCTAGGCTAGATGTTAAGCATGTATGTTTTATTGGAAGCTGCGGAGTAACTTATCAGCAGTGGTGCTAGATGTGGTGGAATTCCCAATTGAATGAACTCCCAACATGTTATTTTAAGGACCTTGTTTTATTCAGAATTTGGTGAAATTTTATGTAGTGACTTTTCTAGCAGTACTGTTCGCTAGTAAACACGCGTCAATCATTATCAATAGGCCAACCACAAGTTCAGGCGCCTTCGACCGGAAAAGGAAGCAAGGGAATCCGCAACCGCGTTTTCTGCGGCGAGTGCGGGGGCTGCCTGAAGAACGACGACTGCGGGAAGTGCCGCTATTGCAAAGACAAAACCAAATTCGGCGGACAAAATCGACTGAGACAGAAGTGCTTGCACCGGCGTTGCCAGGTTTGCTATATTTCTCCATCTACGTTGCCAATAGTCAATGTTATAGAAGTTATTTTACGCGAAAATCCATGTTAAGATTGAAAAGCTGGAGCAGTTTATTAGTTATGAAAATCTTACTTTTTTCCTCAGGTGGGGCAGTTTAGTAACATCATAAAAACGTAATTTTTAGAACATGGATACCAGATTAAATCTTTTAAACACCTTTATTTATGAACATTTTTGCAAGGTAGAACAGTGCATTATGGCTATAACTCTTTTATGTGTCAACAAGCCAAATGCAGTAGCTTACTCCTATTTCAATCAGAGATTAATCTGGTGAGGTTCGTTTGTAGATGGACACTCACAGGCGGCGATCCAGCCACGGCGGCCAGGCTGCTGCCAACGCGGCAGCGATCAGTGTCAACGTGCCAACACTAGTTGGCAACCTTGGAGAGAAGAGCAACGAAAGCAAACTGAATTTCGAAGCTCCGAGACACTCGCCAAGCCCGAATGGAATTCTGAGTGGTGTTGATCTAGCCAGATTGGCTGCCGC
This sequence comes from Apocyclops royi, assembly GCA_900607525.1. NCBI lineage: Eukaryota > Metazoa > Arthropoda > Copepoda > Cyclopoida > Cyclopidae > Apocyclops > Apocyclops royi. Next base: position 3,036 of record LR044825.1, read on the forward strand.
CGGCCAGCACCAAGTTCAGTCACAGCAAGTTATTCACCAACTCTCGCCTGACCAGGCTGTGGTCCACCACCCTGCGCAGGAACCTGAGCCGACTCAAGATCACGAACCAGGTAACCATAGTGTCGCAGTTGTTTTTTTTTTCGGAAGGAATACGGTCATACTGTTTTTTATTTTTTTTCGACAGACCGAAGTGCGAGTTCAGCTTCTAACGGAAGTTCGTGCGACGACGATGGGGATGATCAAAAGTCCGGAAAGACTCAATCTCGAATCTCTAAGTGGAAGGCCAAGCACGAAGCGATGCTCAAGCTAGCGCAGAAGTCTGACCAGACGGGCAAGGTGGGCGACGAACAATCGGGCGACAACCACAGCGAGCTGCTTGACCTTGCGGCCTCTGCGCCCAACGTGTGTATGAACTTCGAGACAAAAGACTCGAAGCCGCACACAAGCCACACTACATCACTACAAGTTCTTAGTGTTTAGATAGACTTAATCGCTAAAATGTGTTTTAAGATATTGACTCCATCAAAATTAATCAACTAACCGATCTATGCAGCCATCACTAAAAAAAAAAAAAAAAGACAGTTGCCTCAAGTTTCCTTTGAGTGGCGAAATTGACCTGACTTGACAAGACTTATTTACCCAGTAAGTCACCCTGAGGCCGGTATTAAAGACCCCAGCCACTTGAACAAAATGGAGATTCTTAATTGAAACCTGTTCTATTCTTATTGTACGCTTCCCTTTGCTTGAAAACTTTGGTCATATCATTGTAAGTCCTCCTATAATATCATTCCAACGCTTCCCTAGTTGCTACTTATATATAAAACTTATTTTATAAACAATGTCTTGCAAAGTTGAAAATTCGAAATATGCAACGAAATTTGTTAAAACAACATATCTCAAAATGATTTTATTTATAAATTGCCACGAAACCGGAATTCAGTGCCATCTGATTTTCCATCATTTTTCATTCGCTGTCGATTTTGGAAACATGCTAGCTTTGTACTCAAATGACCAAGCCTAGCTTCTACTAGTTTCGATCACAAAAGACAACATCATCTTTTTTTTTCTTGGAACCCCCTGTTAACAACGGATTGAAGCTTGTTTATTCGTGTTTGTCAGTATATTTCGAGGCATTTTTGTTACTTATTTTGTGAAAGTTTTTAAGTACTGCATTGAATCAAGTAAAATATTCATTTCTTGAAAAAAGAAAACAAAATTAAGCGAAAAGCGCAACCTCAAAGATGCAAATTCGATCTCTCCTGCTAATGTTTAAGAAATGAATTTGTAAATTTGTCAATCAAAGATATTTTTTGATAATTTAACTACTCGATGTAGTTTACATATTGAGTGGTCGCCATACCCTTGCCTTGTAAAAAAATTGAAATTTTTCTCAGCACACTAAGCATGTTGAAACCTGCAATTTGATATACATATGCGTAGATGACTCGTTCCTTGCCCCAATGCTTGAAATTAACCTGTGTTAGATCGCATTCTACGTAATGTTTGATATATAGAGCTCACATTTCACTTACCAGCATATCATTACAATATCATCTGAATGTTATATTCCTACTACGATGTTTCTAGGTAGTTATACATGACACTTGACAAAATTTACCCAAGTACATATCAAAAGTTAACTTCATTTACAAATGTTATATTATGTCGTGAAATTATTACCGAGCTGTTAATTGGAATTTGATATTTTTTTTCCTTAAGAACCCTTGGATTCACTCACGAAAGTTTAAATTCAGTTACAGATGTATTTTCAGTGACAAGTTCAGTTGCTTATGTATCTATAATTTTTTCCCACTAACAGTTTATTTGTACAAATGTATCGTATCTGAAAACCACTACATGCAAATAAACAAAGTGCCATACATAACATCTCATTCGAGTCAGGGTGGCCATTCAGAAAGATTCTTAAAGATAGCCAAAATCCTTATGCTTAGTAAAATAGGGAGTATTATCTAAATGGTACGTACAAAGGCACCGACAACCAGGGCGGCCAGGTAGAAATTTGGCGAAAAGACCCAATATCTTTTTTTAAAAGGTCATTTACTAAATAAAACATGTTTAAAAAAGGTCAACATCAAATAAAAATACTGTTTAAAAAAGGACAATTACTACATAAAAGTCTACATTTCTTCCGGACATTTTCATTTAGAAAAGGACAAAATTGTGAAATTTGGCCTGAAAAAGGACAACCTGGCAGCCCTGCCGACAACTCATCTCAAACTGTAACGTAATTGAGCAATCGATACGTCTTTTTTCATTACGGCACACTGCATGCTATGATATTTCAGGGTAAGTTACTGAATCCGAGTCAACTTTTATGCACCAGAAAAAGCAATAATAGACTTGCAATTAGAGAGAGAGGTTTTGATTATTTAGAAAACAAATCGTACTTCAAGACAGTCAGCGAGAATCAACGAATTGCTTGAGGCAATTCGTTGATAAATCTTCTCCGATATAGTCATTTGAATGACCCGCAGACTATTTTAAAAAAAAGGACCATACTAATTTTAGGAACCTCGTTGGTTGTATATAGGAACTTTTCTCGCATCGACCTTATGGTAAAATAAGGCAAACAAAAGATGACACTATCTCAAGAATGATATGAAAAAATATTTTATGAATTGAGCCAAAGTTATTATTATCTCAAAATATGTGCACGATTTCACTGAATATTTTCACGACTATTTTAAATAGCTTAGGAACTAAGTTATCGAGAAAGAAAATGCGCGCTCGCGAGGAATGTCTTGCCAGTGCGTAGGGTATGGTGAATTATGTTTGATTTTTTGCTCTGTATTCTCTAACTGTAATTTTGTTGTCATTCAATCTATCAATATAACGCCAAATATTTATTCGAAACGCATTCTTCAAATATTTTTTTATGTGGGTAACTCTTTTGTTGCTCCTAACTAAAGTGAACATCAAATGTTTGGTAAAAGTTTCTGGGGAAAAATTGGCAGCTCCTGCTAGATCAAGATTTTTCAACAGACTCGATAATAACAATCATGAAAAACAGATATGGCTAAAGCTGAGGAACAAACGGCTATATTTTCCAGACAGTTATAATAAAATACAGTTAAAAGTTGATTCTTGGTGAATGATTTACACAAAAAAGTGAACTATTTGAATATAAGCAAAGTTTTTGGACGAGAGAAAACAGCTGACTGGCTTTCTAGTGTCCGTTCTTACTCAATAACAAAAATTGTGTAACAGAAAAGGAATCGATCTTAACATAATGTTAAATATTGCATACCAAGCTTTCGTCTGAAACACAGTTCGTGAAGTGGGCCTCATTATAAACTCATTGAACTTCAAAACTTACGAAAAGTAAGTGTCGTTTGATTATTTTAAAGATTGCATGCATTACTATATTCTATTTAAAAGTCAAGGCGAAATACTTTACTCTTGTTTATGGTTATCTTTCAGTATTGCACCTTAGTGTCAATAATTAATAAATTCTCGTTAAATACTTGAAATTTTCAGTAGGCCCTGCGTTCACTATCGCATCAATTATCACGCGTCAAGATATTCTTATAGCAAACATATTTGTATTTAATTTCAAATTTTTTTTTTCTAAAATGGAACGTGTGGTGAAATCAGCAATTTTTTTTTTCTCTTGCACGAGGTTTTAATAAAAATCGAAGCTTCACTGCAATAAAATTTATTCCTAATTTTGAGAACGTACCTTGTTGGTGGTCAAAGTGGCCAGGTAAAAATTTTCCGCCTCCAAGCTCAGTTGAACATTTCAACACTTACGTAACTTTCAAGGTACACTCTTATATAAGTAAGTTTTCGAAGTACATAACATAACAGGATGACTCAAGAATATGAAACTATACATCAATATTTCCTCATGAGACGTCCTGTATTTCATTTTGTGCTCATGCAAGCATTTATGACAGTCCCATTAAATTATTTTCTGGTTGTTAGAGCAATATGCCAGGATCAGTTTCACAATCTAATGGCTTTTCTACCCAAAAAAAGAATTTTTTAGCTTTAAAATTCATGCCTATTTAGAAATCTACGTCTACCTCAATCCCAAATGACTGTTACCACGTAAAGGAAGTACTTTGACCCCGTCCATTATGTGCTTGTTAAAATTAGGTGATCGTTACATTGTGATTGGTTAATTGGTGTAAACAGACACTACTGATAATGAATATTGGATTTGGAGCTGAACTATGAGTTTGGTGTAATTTTAGTATTAAACTGAACTCAAAGCTGTACACTACATGAAAAATAAAGATCTAAGATCGACTAATCTGATTCATTGACATGAACTTAGCCTGAACTTTGACTACATCAAAAGTCTTACCTACATAATGACACATGAAAACCTTACCTTACCTATATTATTGACCCTGCTTCTAGACTTGCCTGGGCCACAAGAATCTCCAGTGAGATGGTTTCACTTTCCAACAATTTTTTGAATTGTAAATACATGACCCCCTCCCCCCCCACCCCAAGAACTTATATAGCTTTTAGAGTAGCTGTTATAAATTAGTTTTAATACATCCTATTTAGTAACTACCACCTCATAAAGTTTTATATTTAAAAAATGAAAAGTTTGCTAGTTCATAGGGAGGCTGTGCCTGTAAATTTTTGCCGCCCGGTTTTCTTGCCATTAAAGACATTTAGTTATCATTGGAGTGTGTTGAAAAAATTTTCTTGTCTTCAGAATGATATTGTCAGCCAAGTTAAAACTTTTGATGGCTAGCAAACCTAGTAGCCAAAACTTCGGTGCATGGCCTCCCATTTAGTAGAAAATTACATGACAATACCTACACAGCAATGTACATGTATCTTTCTAAAGCCTCGGTCACATAACCACTATGACAGTCGTACGATACTATAGGCTAAGCCCATTGATCAAATATGAATAAATACTTATATTCATACAACGAGAATGCCATGTTTTCGTAAGGCCGTCGTAGTGGTTATGTGACAACGGCTTAACATAGTAACACATTTAAAGAATTTTAAAAGTTGAATAAATGTCCAACTGAATTCCAGTTTTGGATCGATTTTTATCGCTTGAATAATGATGAGTTAGAGCACACAAAGTTAAGTTGATGTCAAGATTGTCAAAGATTGAAGTTGTAAGATGTTCTAAGATAACTATTTCAATTATGACCAGGGTACTTGACATATTTTATATATTTGATTTGATTAACATTTTCTAAATTGAAGTACTTAAGCTATGAGGCAAAAAACTCCCATAGCATATCGCTTAAAAAACATTTGCATAAAATACAGCAAGTTGATACATGTAAAATTTCATTTTTTCTCTACTTTGAATTTAAATGAGAGATTAAATTTCCGCTAGAATTCATTCTTGTTTGTAAGGGTATGTATCAGGGCTGCTAGGAAGAAATTTTCCGAAAAAGCCCAATATCTTTTTTATAAAGGTCATTTACTAAATAAAAAATATTTTGCAAAGGTCAACATAAAAAAAAATACTGAATAAAGAAAGATAATTACTACATAAATGTCTACATTTCTTCCGGACATTTTTTTTAAAGGACGCAGCTGTGAAATTCGGTCAGAAAAAAGAACAATCTGGCAGCCCTGGTGTGTATATATGTCTTTGCATGTATAATAAGTGAGTCAAGTCTGATATTTACCTGAAATAAATGTCTGTCTTTGAATTAAATAAAGACAATTGCTATTTGTATGACTGTGATAGTAGATACTAATAGGAGACTGCATGGCTTGGTAGTTTCATCCAAGATTATTTATTTGAGTAACTTTGTTTTAAGTCTATGTATACATGTATACATAGTCTATGTACTCATGTACTCATTTTTGTGGTAATATCAAAATAAATTTGAGTTTTAAGAAGTCCAGTTATCAATAAAATCAAATAAAAGTTGAAGTGACAAGAGACAAATTGTTTTTACAGATGTTGCCTTTCAAAGCATTTTGGTAATTTTATTCTTTCTGGACTATCCTACCGGTAGTTGCTCCCAGTACCGTATGCGAATCAAAATTGGAAAACAATTTATTTTTTATAGCGAGCGCAAGATGAAAGGGGTTAAACATTCACCAATCTGCTTCAAAAACGGTATCTTTGAATTAAGTTTATATTTTTGTTCTTCAGTCTTTATGGTCCCACAGTTTTTAATGCAATGTAAAGTTAGACGTATTATTTGGCCTTTAAGAAAAAGGATAATTTAGAGATTTCTTTCAAATAGACGACATATGTCTTCAAATCTTTTTTCGTACTATTCGAAATAATAAAGTATCATAAAAATAAATGAAAAAAATCTGTTGTGGGAACTCACACAAATGTTGCACCAGGCACTGATGACATATTGTCGTATGTCGACACTATATATATTACAGGCAACGTCGACTTTATCAAAGTTACGGGTGTTCATTTTTTTTTGACTGAAAACGTGAAAAGACGTTAAAAATTCCTCTCTTAGGGTTGAGGCAAACGAGCAATAATTTTGACGCGATAGAGCTAAAACAATTATCAAGGATTTAAATGATATCGCCCTGCTAATTTTCACATTACCCTAACAATAATTTTTCAAGATTTTTAATTTCTATGTCGCTTTTTTATGTTTATCGCTTCAAAACTGTCGCTCGTCTGTCGAAGCCCTTTGGGTTAATCGAGCGCTCGGTAAACGTCTCAGTTTCTGGCCAAGTCTGGCTCAGTCCAGTTTGAGATTTTATTTTATTCATGTGATTGAAATGGAGGATCAAATCTTTGGATTAACAGGTCTGATGTAATTCAAGTGAAATCTTCTTTAAGCTAATTCGTTCTGCTAGCGACACAAAAAATTCTTTTTTCGGCTTTTATCATAAAGTCTGAATAATAGATTGCAACACACCACTGACAAATGTATTTCTTTTTTGGTCACTTTTGCGAGATTTGGTGGAATTCGAAACTTAGATAAGCATTAAAGGAAAATGAAGTTATTTGATATTATATTTGGCGGAATTTTGGTGTCATTTCTTGAACGATTGGTTTTGAGCAGTGACGACCTGTTATAGTTAGAGCTAAATTAAAAACAACAACTCAGTAATGCGTCACTCTTGGAAACGGCAAGATCTGACACACTAAGCGGTACGACCCACTAAAAGAATAGTGTTTGACCTATTAAAGTGAATTTAAATTTAGTATAATCAATGAAACACGAGTGGATTAAATCTTGTCATTAAGAATGTTGGTTGACCTTGCTAAATTTTTTTAATATTTTTAGGTTTTTCTTAAGAACTTGGTCAAAAATTTCCAATGAACCAAAATCTTCGTCAAATGTGAAATTCTTACGAAACTTATACCTAATGGTTATCCAGAATTTCTGTTTGTCAAATTTCACAGAATTCAGATAATCACAAAAAATTGAAATATTGTTTGAATTGTGCATTAGAAGTTTTTATGATTTTTGGCCCCTGTTCAAACTAGATTCGAAAATAATCAACTGACATTTGAAAGTTTATAGACGATTTTTTGCTTTTCATTTTTGAAATAGTCTTAAAAAGAGGTTAGCTTTCTAACCCACCCACCCTGGCTCCCCCGTTGTTTGGAGGTCCATGATAATCGAGAACAAATTTTCAATTACAGGTTTATTATCAGGTGTGGTCGTTCCCCGAGGTCACAGGTGCAAACCAGCAATGATTCCGAGACCGTCTTCAACCAATGTCGAGGCCTTGCCTCAGATCTACACGGAAAACACCTCATCCAAGTGCTCCAGGTATCAAAACTCGCATGCCGTCTATGCGTCGACAAGCTGTCGACAAACTGAATTATCCCTATTAGGTACATTGACAATAACTGAAATAAAAATTATAAAGACACTTTGAATTCCTGGTCTGTCTACATCGACACTAGAGATATTCCTGCCCCCTGTACCACCCCAACAATATTAAGACCACTAAATCATGTAGGTCCTTAATTATAGAACCTAACCTACATACAACACAAAAGTTGCCAGAAAAAAACACCTAAATTCCACCAAAAATAAGCAATATAGGAAAATCATGGATAATTTTGTTTATTTTTTTAAACTTCCAAATTCCAAAGTTGGACTAGTTTTTGACGCATGAAAATTTTGCTTTTCAATTAAATTGGGACAGCTTAGTCATATCATACGATCGTATTTTTTTATAGCCATACTTTGAGAAAACTTGATTCCTAACCAAGGATTTTTACCTTGAATATAAATCACCAACGAAGTCATTGGATCTTTGATATCATTTGTTACCAATTTATACACAAAATAACCCAACCTTACCTGAATTCTGTTCCTTCACCTTTCCTGGGTCTAAGGCGGCCGTACGAAAAGTGGTCTAGTCCGTTGTATGAAAGAAAGCGCTTAATCATATATGTATTACACGCTGGACTTATCCTTTCGTACGGCCGCCGGAGTCGTTATGTGATCGTGGCTTTAGCCCTCATTGCGACAATAGTGCGAATGACATAACTTGATATAAACGTTCACCACACTCTATAATTATATTAATTAATTAATTAATTACAGATGCCTACATATTGTTCAACACACCGTGGTCAGAGCTTTAGAAAATTTTTTCTACTATTACGGTAAAAGCATTGCAACCCGACCCGGAACGTTCATTTTCCTAACCCTAGCCATTGTTGCATCGTGTGGTGTAGGGTTGCGCTGGTTTCACACTGAAAACACCGGTATCAAGCTCTGGATTCCTGAAACTTCGAGTCAGAGGTAACACGATAGCAGTGTTGCTAGATAACGATTGTGGTACCAAAATTCCACCAAAATCGCATGACAGTATTGTGTGTCTGATTTATTAAAGGTGAGTTGTCACGCGCTGAAAACCACTGCGTAAAATGGATGCAAAAACAATTTTAATTGGAATTTTTCTAACCCAGTCATTGTCGCAGACGTTTTATGCAACGATTTTGAAACCATGACAACGAACCTTAAAAATACTATCTAGAAATTTTTAGTTTTTTTTTTGAGTTGGGGGAATTCAAATAAGTCTGGCAACACTCTCAACAAGTTGGCTTGACGCTTCGACAAGTCTCTGAAATTAAAAAAATCATTTTTATTCTCAATTATTTTACAATGTGAAGCAGAAGTAATTTATACATTCAGAATTTATATTCATTTTATATCATTTAACAGTGACTATATAGCAATGCATAGTTACATATGCCTACTTAAAGGTACAGGCAGCTTCAACTCAAACGTAAAACTCAATCTAGTCAATGTACGGCCGTTGTACGATCGTTTTACGTTCGTACTTTGGTAGGTATGAGGCCCTTCAAGACAAAAAAATTCTCGTCTTGTAGACAGGTTTATATCTGAAATTCGCAAAAAAAACCAACATATTTCTTTTTTTTTTCTCTTTTTTATTGATATTCTTTGTTTTAGAGTGTCTTAGCTGCGGGGAGGTGGAAGTGGAGGGGGGGGTTCTTCTTTGAGATTGAAATTGATTGAAATTGTTACTTCGTTCTTGATTGCGGGTATCCAGGCAAGATTTCTTCTTGACAAGCAGTCACCGTCAAGCTTCATAAATAAATTGTATTTTTTTTTCATTCAGCAAATAACTTAATCTATGCTTCGTTATTTTATACTAAGCAGTCATTAATACGCCCCACTGTTGATCACTCATCTACATTAAAAACCCTTTGTTCTTCTTGAAACGATGAAAAGCTGTATTCGTTTTTTTTCCACGCATTTTCCTTCTATTTTTTTTAGGCGGGGCACCTAAAAATTTTTATTTTCTTTCTCTGGTTAATTGGTCAAGTTTTTTAGTAGCTGATTTCAGGACCGAACTAACAAATCTCT
>LR044908.1:19770-30173 GCA_900607525.1 Apocyclops royi
ATTTGTATGATTTATCAGTTGATTGATGGTCTAGCTTGTTCTTTTTGAGAATGAGTCTTTCACTTGATAAGCTAGTCCGTTTATGATGAGAGGTTTTTATAATGTCGCAATCTAAAATTGTCGAAATCCAGTCCTTCCAAATAAGTTGATTGATGGTCTAGCTTATTCTTTTTGAGAATGAGTCTTTCACTTGATAAGCTAGTCCATTTACTGATGAGAGGTTTTTATAATGTCGCAATCTAAAATTGTCGAAATCCAGTACTTCCAAAAGAGCTAAGAGCTGAATCCAAGATACAGGTTAAATTTTCGAGTGTTTAAGATTTAAGAATATAAATTTAGGATTTATGATTTCTGACAGTTTTACATGGCGACTCATAGGAAATATGACAATTTGAAATCTGACTGATTGAGGCTTTAACCCACGCATACCATACTATAAGCTATGATCCGTAATCTTATGGTTCCATATATTTTCGCATGACTTGTCGTAGAACCGACTTACGAAAATTGACCAGTCTTGTGCTCAACTGACATCTTAACATGAAAGTTCGACAATTTAACATTTTCATATGAACTATTTGTAAAACTTACGATTAGCTAGATTGAGCATACGACTTATTGTAAGTCGAACGTACGAACTAGTACAGACACCAAACTAGTGAAATAGGTAAACTCGAGCTGAATTTGAATCATACAATCAGTATTGGCAGATATTCAATGAAAATTTCACCAAAAACTTTTAAAACATTTGCATTATTTAAAAAAGCCGCTTGTAGACGCACAAGTTTTTAGTTCAAATTCACACAATTCTACTAGATCTGGCAAAACTGGAAGAAGAAATTTCGATTTTTTTTCCTCCAAAATCTTACGAAAATTCAAACCTTATTTGTCAATTAGCCTGAGTGAAAAAAAATTCTCATAGGCGTCACACAATTTTTTTTCGGGAAAAGGCAAAGACCGGAAATTGATCTTCAAGATTTGCATTTACAAAAAAAGAAAGAAAAGAAAAGATAAAAGGAAATGAACCTTATAGAAAAAACCCCAGAGAGATTGTGGTTTACAAGTGACGTATTTATTGAATCAGCCCATGAGTCGCCATTGTTATCTTTTACTTCCAGACGATCACCAGTATGGAAGAAACGTACTGGTGGAGATAAGCAGCAGTGTTGCCAGATATGGTGGAATTTCCCCCCAATAAGAAAATTATTGAGTTTTCAAGGAGCACACCGTTGTTGCCAGAAATGGGGAATTTTCCCACATATGTAAAGAGTTTTTCTAAGCATTAACGGAGCACACCGGTGTTGTAAGATATGGTGGAATTCCATGAAAACCAAATTGTAAAACTACAAAGTGTTGCCAGAAAATGTTGTTTGAATTCCAATATAAACAGTCTTTTTAAGACACGGTATTCACAAAAGTTTTTTAACAAATTTCCAATAACCCACATAACTTAAAAAAATCGTGTAAGAATTTCTTAAGTTTGTCGTGACTTTCCTTGCATGAAATAAATCGTTCGTGTACTTAATCAATTATTTTTTCAAAGTTAGGCTTTGGTCTTATAACCATTGGGTCGGGCGCACGACCACTTGTTGCACCAACGTGCCCCGGACCTACGACCAACTTTTAAATGTGACCACACCTGGGAGATTGGTGGCTAACTAGTCTCCATTTATCGCACGATAGGTTGTCGTGTGACCACTTAAGTCGCACGATGGTTATGTGACCGAAGCTTTAATGGATGTGCGATTTTGCTGTAAAAAACTCGACAAAATAAGCCCTCAATTTTTAGCAAAAAAATTAATAAATAAAAAAATAAAGGCTTAAACGATTAAATCGGAGATAAGTTGTGACTCAAAGGAGTTCCCGGCAATTTTATTTAGGTAATCTTATTGCAGTTGAAGGAAAATAAAACATTTTTTATAAAAAAAGTTTAACGTTAAACCTTTGTTGACCATAGTTTTAATGTACTATACATAGTTTCGTAATACCACTGAGCTTAAAAAGGAAAAATATTAATGACTATTAAACTGGCATAACTTTTCATAGTTTTAAGTTGTTCTTTACATCAGAGGACCAAGATCACATCAACATGAATTAGAGTTCAGCGAGCCGTAACGAGCTTATCTCGACCCGCAGTGCCAATAAAATAGGTCTTTCGTGTAATTGAAAAAAATTAAGCGTTAATTGAGTCAGCAAAAAGGTCTCATGTGTTATTAAGACTAATCTTCCTTTATTGTCAAAAATATTTTAATTAATGTAATGAGTTTTCGTGAAAATAGTTGAATGAAACTTGGGTCACATAACTATTTGGGGACAGGCTGTCGCACAACCTACTGTCGCGTGATATCATGCAAATAGTTGCCATACAATCGTGCAATATTTAAGGACTAGTTGCACGACAATACACGACTAGTCGCACGACTAGTCGCAAAGTCATGCAAATAATGGTTCGACTAAATTTGGTTGTGCAACCAGTGGTACAACTAAATTTGTTCGTGCAACTAGTGGTGCGACTAGTTGCACCACTATTTGCATGATCAATTTTCGTCGGTGACTAGTCATACGACTTTGCGACTAGTCGCACTACCAGTTGTATGACTGTGACTAGTTGCACGACGAAAATTGATCGTGCAACTAGTGGTGTGACTAAATTTGGTCATCCAACTAGTGGTGTGGCTAGTTGCACCACTAATTACACGACTTTGCGACTAGTTTTGTCACGCGAAAGGTGGTGACTAGTCGTACGAACCTTGGTGACTAGATGAAAAATTGATCACGCAACTAGTCGCAGTGTTTATGAGACCGAGGCTGAACAATGACTGCAAGTTACAGACTAGCTTTTATCATTTTTATGAATCTCTACTTTGATCTCATTCCTAAGAATCATTTTTCAAAAAGCGTAACGACATTTTCATGTCCTTTCTTGTTGGATGTCGAGACTATAAATGATTTGCTTTCAAGGGTTTCCATTAATGAAGTGTCTATGAATCTCATCTCTCTATTGTGATGGGTAATCTTGATTCAAATTGTTTCAATGCCTAGATGTTCCCATATTGCAGCAATGTAAAGCCTTGTTCACATTAAATCATATGACTTTGCGACTTGTGTAAGATTGATTATCTCAAGCCTTTGCTATGTAGTTTTCAAAAATAGGTTGAAAAATAGTTGCATGCAGTGACTACTCCAAGGCAAGTTCACAGCCTAGCCAAATCATTGCAATGTAGTTCTAAAAAGTCGCAAGGTCCTACGATCAAATGTGAACGCCCCCTAAAATTGTTGGAGTTCCATATTTACCCATTGCCATATTGCTGCTATTTCTATTTTCTAACTTTTTACAATAAGCTATTCTAAGCAATATTTTGTTCTCAAGTTCTTCAAGTCCACTGTCAGCATCGAATCCACTTTCATCGAATTATCTGTTTATCGAAAAATACTTTTATTCGAAAAATTTTCAACGAAAATTTCTAAATTTAAGAGAGATTTATCGCGAAAATTATAAAAGAATCCGAATCAAAGTTTTGTGAATTCAATCCAACCAAGGTGTGTTCGAGTAATCAAAATTGAGATGAACCAAATTGCAATCTTAGGTATGTTGGTTTTGTTGTCCTTGTGGTCAAACTTGATGCGGTGCAAATGCAACCACAAACTATTCTCGATGATGTGAGCAGTGTTGCCAGACACGCTACTAAAATTTCACCATAATCTGAGCAAAACATCTTGAAGTTAACAAAATTTACACTCCTTTCTTTGAAATTCCACCAGATCTAACTTGGTGAGACTCTAATAAACAACCCTTCAATGTCGCTAGATTTGGTGAAATAATTGAACTATTCAATTATTTCACCAAACTTAGCAACATTGACCTAGTATCAATATTTATAACAAATAGGGGTTACCCGTTTGGAGACTTTGAGTCAAGATTATTTTCCTCTCGGCCCAGGCTGACTAATCGAGCCAGTGCACATCCCTAGTCAGAGCAGAGCGATCGCTTTAAATAAAAAACATGCTTTTTAAATTTACTCAAAAAGCTAGAGCGTTTTAAATAAGAACAGTTGACAAATTTGTATTTGAATAAGTGACACATTTATCATTTTATTGCATTTCAAAATTGAATACATATTTACACAGAATGAAATAAAAAATGCAAAACAAAAGAAAAATCGACTCGATAAAAAGACGTTGTTTCGAACAGTTTTGATAAGGACAGTGCTGCTAGAAATTGTTCTGAAAATTTCACCAAAATCTTACTGAAATTAAAAATTGGCTATTTAACACTAGGTATTGTTTCAAATGTCAACCAACATTTCTCTTGGGTGAGATATTCCACCACATCTGGCAACACTGCTTGCGCTTAACGTGACAAAATTTATCCTCACAATTTTTTTACGAAAAAAAAAGAGGAAAACAAGCTAGACTATTTGTCTTTCAAGAGTATTTTATTAGAAAACTTTCGACACCTGGTGGGTGCAAGAAAAATGAGCATAACTCGAAATATTTTTTACTCGAAATTGCCCCTAATTTGTCGAAATTTCCTTTTCTTATTCATCAATTTGAGGCCCAATCCAAATTCTCCTTTTTTTCTGTTTAACGAATATTCATCTGTTTGTTTCTTTAGATAATCAAAAAAAAAAAAAAAGAAGAAAAGAAAAGAAGAAGAAGAATAGAAATAAAAACATAACTTATCAGTTTATTAAGCTATTTCCACAGTGGCAGATCCAAGCTGCCAAGATAGCCGAAGCTGCCATTATAGCCGAAGCTGCCATTATAGCCGAAGCTGCCAAGGTAGCCAAAATCGCCAAGACTACATTCCAATGAATAGCTCATTTACATACGGCCAATGTTTCATCTTCGTAAATTTATTTGAAACACAAAAGAGCAATGTATTCAGATATGTATTGTAAACCAATGTTACGAGAAAAACGCCTTTCTTTTTTTATTTTGGGTCCAAATACACGTCTTATAACTCAAATTTCCACAAAAATGGAAACTCTAAACTTCGATGTTTAAAAAAAAACTTGAAGTGAATAGTGAAATATTTGGTGAAATTTATACATAATTTCTGGCAGCACTGATGGCATCTTGGGAGTCTAGTGAAGCTAGGAGTTAATCAAGCCTAGCAATACCGATGGCGGAGTGGTCAACAAGGTGGCAGATCTGGTGGAATTTCCTAATTTTTTTTTGTGTTTTTACCGTGCTGATTCATTATTATGCTTGGTGAAATTTCAAAAATCTTTCTGGCAGCTGTGGAACCTATATTATGACAATTTTAAATTACGACAATATGGGAAAGCGACAATTTCACCCGACACAGCAGTGTTGCCAGACTTTGGGTAAATTACCTTTGGTCGGAACTGCAAACTTTCGTGTCTTAAGGGGTCTTTAAAAGGAGCATAAAATGAATTTTTCCGACTTGGGGGAGAAATTTCAAAGACATTTCTTGCAGCACTGATCACAAGCACCTAATTCTAATGGTTGAAAACATCACACCTGTGTATTCTTACCAAAAAAAACCTTTCTGTCATGTCCTAATACCTAAGATTCCTTGTTACCGATTTTCATTCAATTCTGTTCTTGTAAGTTGACCCTATCTGCGCATTAGCATAAAAAATTTTCCGATATGAAAAAAGGCCAACACATATCTTTACACCCGATAGGCAAAATAGATAAAATCAGGTGATGTAAGAATAACAGTAACAGTCTGAAAAAGAGAAAATTGAACATGGATATTTATGCTACGGGATTTCTACTATACCTACAGATATACTCCGAATTGAATTTCAAATGTTTTTGTATTTCTTGAAATTGCATCAAGTGTGCAAATTTTTAGATTTTTAAACAATGAAATATGTAATGGAATGGGATAAATCTTATCCCACTGTACCTTGGAATTTTTTAATCACAGTTTTCTGTCACAATTGTGTGAGTCCTAGTAAATGATGATCCACCATTTCTTACAACAGTGAGACCAAAAATCAATAAAATACTATTATGATGTTGTACACAGGACCAAGACAGTGTGGCTGAAAAGGTTTGTTGTCATGGACTCAAAACCACTGCGTAAAACGAATGCGTAAACAACTGAGATAGAAAAATTCCTATTAAAGTCATTATCGCATTCATTTTATGCAGCCATTTTGAGTCCGTGACAACTCACCTTAAATGTGAGTGTAACTTTTACATGGCTGTAGTATTTATTCATTTTGTAAAAAAATGGTTAGAAAGAAAGGTTACACACAATTTCATGAATTTTTTTGTGATAATATTTCATCTTTCTCTGTATAACATATACATTTTTTCGTTTTTTATGTGTACGTTTGGGTGTAAAGTTCTGGCAACACCGGTGTAAACTTTAATGTAAAAATCGGGTCAAAAGCTTACTTCTTCCTATTCCTACTAGCCATCAAAGCCGACTATTTATTATGAGTTGATTGATGTTTGAGGTTTCGTACGTTGAGCAAACACCGTAAGTCGGCAGTTGTACCTAATTGACTCAGAACACGTCAACCTGAATATTTACATTGTCTACTAGTGTTGCCAGGCCTTGAGTAGAAATTCCACCAAATTTGAAGAAATATAATAATGGTTATTTCTAGTGTAAAATTTTCTTTTAAAAACTTTTAGATATTTTGATTTATTCTTTTATTTTACCATGCCATCGGCTATGACCTGTCACTTTTTGAGATTCACCTTAAGCCTAGTTCACATTTGGTTGTAAGCTCATGTGACTAGGTTATATAGAGTCTGCGAGAAAATGCACAAGTACGCAAGGCATGTACTCAAGTGGCCACGCCATTAAGTTGTATGTGCAGCGGACAACAATGCATAGAAGTTTTTTATGCAAACAATGCAACTTCCATGCACTGTTGCGCCCTGCACGTATTTTTGTGCAGCGTACAACCTACTTTCATTGCCACTTGCATAGCTATGTGCATAGCTACATGCGTACACACCTGATCGTATGCTACTTGCGTGGCCACACAAGTGTACACAAGTGGCCATTGCGTGGTTGAAAAATTTGATCACGCAAAACCCTTTGCAAGTAGGTATTAATTGATTGATTATCAATAATGGTTGCAAATTAAAATTTCAAAATGCGATTGGTGAAAAAAGTACCTAATTAATATGTTATTTAAAAACCTAAGCTAACCTAACCTTATTCTTTGAGCTCAACCAGAGTCCACTTTCTTTAGGTAGCAAGAGGTTGTTAGACTTTGCTTCAACACAGACTTTTGCAAATAAAAAAATTTTCATGCAAGAAAAAATGTTTTATTATCTCTATGGAACTTTGGAAGACTTGCCTTTGGCTAACTTCCCCCCCCCCTCACACACACACAAAATGTTGAAACTTGATGCTTGAAATATGAGTCCACACTTATAACTTGACAATTTTTAGAAGGTTCAATTCCCTGGGGATAAAATGTCTGTCCAAACCATACCCGCTCCAAAAATCGACTTTCTAAAATTACCTCCCATCCAAAATTTTTACAAAAACGCCTTTGTTGCATAAAATAGAATCAATCCTTTAAGTTTGTTAAGTTGGGTGAAGGGCAAGTATTAAGAAAGGCTGAGCAAGTGTTTTGGATGTATTTCAGACTGAGCTTGTAAAACCAACTGAGGGAAAAAGGACTATTTCCATTCAAAGTAAATGATACATAGAATACTATAGTAAAAACAATAAACATAGATATATATGAAAAGTAATGTTGCCAGCAAAGTTGAAAGTCTAGAACAAGTCTAATTAATTTCCACAATGAATTCTTTTCAAGGTACGTATTCTCTGTAGATAATAAACTCTGGCAAATTTGCCCCACGAGACGTAATCGGCTTAAAAGCAAAATCTAGTTCTTTAAAAAGCTAGACCATTCGGTACTCATCATTCATAATAAGCTAGAACGAAGAAATATTAATTTGTTACAACAATTCCTTAGAAAAAACTTGTAGAAATATTTTTTTATTAAATTGAAGCTATAATTAATTTTTATTGATAAATAAGTTGGTGTGCTTTGCCAAAAAGAAAACTTATGACAGGAACTTTAACTTGCCATCTTATTATTTGCGTATGTTGGACAGTTTTGCCAGATAAGCCAACTAAATATCACCAAAAACTGTGCGAAGTCCCTGTCAAGTAACCTTTTCACATAAAAGGTTTACTATTAATTTTTAGAATTCCACCACATCTGGCAATACTGTGGTGGCCAGGAACAGGGCTTGAATAAGAAAAATATTTTTCATTTCATTTCATTTGTTTGACCCAAGATCAATATTTTACAATATCAGTTATAAAGGGTACACAACTCTTCTTTTTTCTTCCCTCCTTTGAAAAACTTTGTCATGAGTTGGGGCTCGAACCCAGGACTCTTGCATGGGAAGCCATTGCCTTATCTATTTGACCATCTAGTCCCCCAATTAGACATTAATTTTCATCAAGTTTTCTTTACATCATTTAAAAATTTCTCCAGATTATCATGAAATGAAACAATTGAAATTTAATTTATAACGATTCATTTTTTACAGTGACATTTTTAAAATCGTGGTTTATTATTTTTTTCAGTGTGATGCCGGCAGGGGGGCTGCGGTAATGTACGATTTGCTCTACAATAAGCCGCAGAAGGTCATTCTCTTGGCTGGCTGCTCCACCGTCTGCACCACCGTGGCCGAGGCTGCCAGAATGTGGAATTTGGTATTTTTTTTCTTTGGGGTTGGGGGTGGGTAGTGGATCAGCCATTGTTGCCAGAAATGTCACCAGAATCTTCCCAAAATCTGACCAACACATTGTATGTTCTATACAAATTCTCTCGAAGAAACAAACATTGACAGATCCGTCTTCACCTTATTTCCCCAAATCTGGCAATACTGGTGGTGGTGAAGGCTTCATATTGTTGCATTTTTGAAATTTTGAAGAATGAAGGTCCTTGCGGGGCCAGGTGCTGGATCCATTATATAGGTTAGGTTTTTAGTCTTAAAAGTAAAAGTTGATTTACATGAAATTTATAGCCTTGTTAATATGTAATTATAACAAAAATGGTTCAATAAATCATTCATTTTTACTTTTTAAAAACACTAGCTTAGCAGGAGGAGAGTGGAATGGAGACATTTTGAAATAAGACTAGAACTATTACAGTAGTGAAATTCTACGAAACAAATTGCGTTTTCACGTAAGCTCTTACATAAAGTTTAAAAATAGTTTTGAAAATGACTACAGTTAATTTACTTAAGAAAACTTTAACACAAAAAACATACTTTTGGTGAATACCGTCTCCCTGTGGTTAATTACAACTAGACAGGAAGGATAGACTGTTGATAAAACTGGTTTAGATTCAATACTTAATCCTAAACACTCTAGTCTAATTCTTTTTCTCCAGGTGACTGTCTGCTACGGAGCATCGTCACCAGCATTGTCTAACAGGTATGCGAACCACTTGTGTTGTTCGTCATGTTTCGTTTCGTCGAAGTTGCAGTTCATCAGATTGTGTGTTTGAATGATTAAAAGGTCAATCAGATACAATTTGGACTTATCTGAATAGCAACCAGTTGCAACTTTGACATTCTGAAAACAAAAACCTATAAAGAAACAAATAAAAAATTGAAGTTAAGCAAATTTGACTCATTTGAAAAGCAGCCATTTGCAAGTACGTTTAAAGAAACAACATAGCTAGCTCGGTTTCTCAATTTTTATTGGAAAAATGTCGTTTTACGGGAAAAAATTTGACTTATAGGAGAAGATATAAAACGTACAATGTCTATTTCAAATATCAACTTCTTTCCTTATCTAATCAGTAAGCCCATAACATCAGAACAGTATTGCCAGATGTCAGAGTTATAAATTTTGGAGATTTTTATGATTGAATTATGTTAATGCCGTGATTTTATAATGTCACAATTCACATATTGTCACAAAAAAGAAAATGGGAGGGGGGGGGGTGCATGGTGTCCCTGACAGGGCTAAGGTCGCCCCCCCATCATGGGTGATCATGTTAGGTTAGATAAAAAAGATAATGAGTCATTTAACTTTTTATAATAGTATAGGATTTGCTAAATATTTTGAGAATGATTGTATGGGCATAGCAATAACTTGAATGAACTTTTTCTCTGTGAATAAAAAGAGAGAGTTTTATCCATAAGTTATTTCTAAATACTAATGCTTAAAAGTTAAATCCTACAGTTTGGTGGAATTTCCGGCATGTAGATTTATGGCGTTCCTTTTACACCTGAGAAATAATTACTCCTTCAGTTATGCTAAATTAGGTGCAACTTAAATGAATATAAGGATTGTCTACAGGGTATCATCAGGTCATTTTTGTTAATTAATGTATCCCGTAACCCAGGTAGGGTAAGGCTGCATGGTTAGTGACCCAACCCGTATAGGTTAGGTTAGTAAAGAAAGTGCTTACCAATTTGAAACC
>LR044949.1:3216-13236 GCA_900607525.1 Apocyclops royi
CATTGGCAACTTGCAGCTCCTCAGATTCTTTGTCAGAAGGTACATAATTTTAACAGTGAGGTGGATCAGTATAAACATTTGCAATAACAATCTTGTTATGATTAAAGATTTGACTGACTGACTGGTTGAGTATACAATCTTTTCACAACAATCAACCATATTCTAAAAAGTTGTGATGAATGATGTAATGCTGCTTATCATGTGCTTCTAACATTTGAAGGTTAGTAGAAAACTGTTCTGCTTAATAGTATATTTTGATAACATGAGTTTAAACTAATCCTCATAACTACTAATTGTTGAGTATAAAATCTTGTCTCAACAGTCACCTTTGTTGTAAAAAGTTATGATGAATGATTTAATGCTGGCTATCTTCTGCTTCATACATTTGAAGTTGCAAAATTTTCACATTTATATTCACCCTACAGAAACTCAAACCAAGGAAATTTCAACTGAATTGGATGATCCAGATGTTGTTCAGCCCCATGATGAGATTCCATTGGCAGCTTGTAGCACCTTAAATTCTTTGACAGAAGGTACATAATTTCAGCAGATGTGGATCAGTATAAAAGTGTCAAAACAATCAATTCCTCTCTCTAAACATTATGATTATTGATTTGTTTGTCTTGTAGACCATTTTACTTCAAATACTATTACTCAAAACCATTATTGATAAGTGCTGAGTGGATGAAATTCTTAAAACTCTCCATTTTGATGCTTTGTATCTCTTATAGCAAACATTTCAAGTCTGTACTACAATAGCATGTTACGATTATTTGTCTAAGTTAATGTTAAATTAACATCAATATCCAGAACTGTTTTAATTTTTTAAAACAAGATTGCAATAGGATAGTATGGATTTTAAGAGTTTTTGCATGATAGAAATGGCAAACAAGCACATTTCAACAGAATTGGAGCAGCCAAACTTTTGTGAGACAAGTGATGAGATGTCATTGGCTACTTGCAGCACCTCTCAATGGGCAGAAGGTACATTTATTTTATAGTCCATTGGCTGAGTGTAAAATATTGCCATAACAGTCATTATAACTATTAAGGAGTTGATTATTTGATTGACTTATTGGCAAAGATTGTCTAATAAATACTATGAGGCTAGATAGAGAGTCAGAACTGCTCTAATTGTTATGGATACTTGACTTGCATTGAAAAAAAATTACAGCAAGTGACTCGAAATGTTCCTAAATTATTTGCTTCTTAGGAATGAGAAGCAAGGACATTCCAATCAAACGAGATCAAAAAAACATTGTTCAGCCAAGTGTAGAGATGCCATTGGCTACTTGCATCACATCAGATTCATTGACAGAAGGTACATAAATTCTAGTCATATGACTACAAAATATTATCATTACAATCAAATGCCTTCTTAACAAGCTATGATTCATTGTTTTACTGTTTATAACTTGCTTTAAATTGTTGTAACAATTTCTTACTTCAATTCTAGTTATTTCAAAAGAATTGGAAAATCCGAGTCTGCTTCTTGGTGAAGATGAGACATCATTTCTCTGGAACAGAGCCTCTGACACTTTCACAGAAGGTGTTTTAACATGTTTCATTTTTGAATGTGAAAAAAATTGAAATGCCTTTTGAAGAAAAAGGTTATTTGCTTGCAGGATGGGGAGCTATTGATACAGTTCCATTAGTTGCAAACCAAAGTGGACCTTTTAACAATGATCCTGTAGTCACTAGAAGGTCTGCAAATCTGGTTGACGAAGTACTCTCAGAAACTGGAGAAAATCAGGAAGTCCAAGGCATGACTCTTACGTTTTATTATAGTTGTCAAATATTGAGTAGCATACTATTTTTTGAATGATATAGGTTTGCTAGCATTATTGATTATAAATTTAGCACATTATCAAGAAATGATCTCATAATTTTAATTGATTAGGTATTGACTATTAACAAACATTTCTGTATAGTTTTTTGTGTTACTTTAGTGTTCTTTCAGGACATTTTCAACAATATCAATTTGATCACTAAATTTAAAATACTTGCACTGTTTAAGTTCCAAAATTTACTGGGATTTTTTTAATAGGTACATCTAGTGCCAACCAAAGGTGTGGGTTCTCAAATGAAGTAACAGACAAATTAACGTCGGAACAATCAGAAATCAATGCAGGCAACAAGGCTGGTAATTATAACACATTTTCTCTCTGGCAAAGCAAGATAAAAAAATGAAGATGCTATTTTTCAACTTTGACTTGATTTTATTTCACTTGCTCCCTTTGATTTTAGATGGAACACTTACATTGTATCACAAGTTCCACAATAAGGAAACTGACCAAAATATTTTTCTACTCTGCAATGGTGAGGCACTTTTTAATTGTATGCTTGTATTTGCTTAAATGAACAAATACTTTACTGTTTCATGGTGATTTCAGAACTGCCTTGCAAAAAATTTGACCATTACATCTATGCTGTTGATGAACTGACAGGAAATGGAGCATATCTATCTGTTGTCCCCATCTCTGATCAAGGTAATGAGCTAGAGTTTCAAAATGTTAAATGTTCATTTTCTTTAAAAACTATGGTTGCATAAGTAATGATGGGTCATGATCATTATTTCTACAAAGATCCAGCATATCAATGCTTTCACTACTTCATTAAAAATCTAATATGAAAAAAAAATCTGAAATTCGAATGACGGAATAGGTTGAAGCACAATAATAACTGCAAGTAACTATATCATATGTATTTTCCTATCTGAATACTGATGCTAATTATAAGCCATGGTTCATTTTCATAGGAAAGGATTTTATGCCATCAAAAAAAGGAAGAAGAGCCAAAGGTGTTGCTCCAGTAAGGGCGCAAGAAAAAAATATGATTGTTGGCAAAGGTAATGAATATTAGAGAATACTTTAATACGTGTATGTAGACTGGGTTTTCTTGAAATGCCCCTAAATATTTGGTTCCTAATTGGTAATTATCAGATAATCAAACAATGTTCTCTATGTAAACTGCCTGGGAAAATATGCTTTGTATGTATATTAGCTAACTGATTGTTCAAGTTCAACTAGCTTTTATACCTATTAGTAATCTGGGTAACCTTTATCTATCTCTTGTTTTTTTAAAGGTTGAGGAACCAATACATATAATCATAAATAAGTTATACCTTGCCTGCCAAGTAGAAAGTATTTTTGTTGCTCTTGGCAATTATTTTTTACAGTTCATGTAATCTTATGATGCTACTGTTGCTTATTTAATTAAAAGAACAATTAAGATGGCTTCCTAAATGTAGTTCAACCCTTTTTGATCAACTTACCTTGACTGACTATTGATTAGATTGACTAACTTTTCACTGAAAAAAAGCATTTTGACCAAAAATTACATTTTTACAAGTGTATTTTCTAAATTTTTTTTGGAGGAGGAGAACATGTTTACTTACCATTTTACATACTTGCAGCTTAGTTGGCCCAGTATTTGCATAAAATGCATTAATTGTCTGCCTGCCAACCTGATAATAGGCTGGCAATTGCACAAAATGGCATAATTTTCAATCTCAATTAGCTAATTCACTTTTAACTTTGTTTATGGAAAATGGAATATCATCAACCACAAATACTTCATTGGCTCTTTTTGAAGCACTAAACTCAATAAATGACTCCATTCCTGTAAAATACTAAGGCATCTTTCCATCAACAAATTTTTCAGTTAAAATATTTTGGGTGAATAGTAGTGATCAGGCAAAAAACATTTAGTTGAATGGGTTGCACTGCTCTATGCAAAAACAACATAGAAATCATGCAATGACTCATGTTGAGGCTAAATTACTCTTCCATATACAAATTCTGGCTTTTACTCCTCCCTGTACCACTCTGGCTAATTTTCATTTCTTAACAGATGCCATTCGATCTACTTCTGAAAAAGTCTGTCAAAGTACTTCGGATTTTCAAAAGCAAAATCAACTGGACCCTTCAGAAAATGACTCTTCAGATGATGAAAGCAACATTCAAAGTAGGAATACTTGTATACCGTTCTTAATTCAAACAAAAAAACATTTTGTTGTTGCATTCAGAAAGCTAATTTTTTGGTTGTAGATTATAAAATGATTATCAGTTTGTTTCATATTTTATGAGAAATATTATAAACGTTTAGGGAGGACAAAGGTTAGGAAAAGAGGCAACAGGATAACCTCTAACTCTCCAGAAATGCCTAGACCAAAAAAAAGGAGACCAAACAAAGGAGAAGGTGAAGCTTTTGATTTTTTAAAGCCACTTAAATCATTAAATTATTAATTTTGTTAGTTACAATAAGTTACAAAATCAGATATGGAAATTTTATGCAAAGACCTAAATTATCTGAAACTGTAGTAGTTACTTTCTGAATTTTTTTCGCCATTTTTATTCTGGCTGAACTATAATTATATTGACCATTTTAATCTCTAATTTTGAAAATAAATCTGTTTTTAATCATTTAAAAAGATAGTTTTCTTAATGGTCATAGTATCACTAAATGGGTGGTCACATATGCACATAAGATTGCTTACCAACACCTTAATATAACATTCTTATTCAAATTATACATATGCCATAAAAAAATGATGTTCATAGATGAGAGGTTGGCATGGTAATGATGTTTTCATTTGAGTGTACAGCTTGTATGACAACTTCTTATCTTGCTTACTGAGACATTCAAACTCTTTCAGATGTTGCATCAGAAAATCATGTCAGCAAATCTGGATAGGCAAATTCATGTGATTCTGATTCCAATGAGGATGATGTAAATTTGCCCTCAAGTAGGATGCAAAAAGCAGGCATTTTTGCTTATCCTGCTGAAACAGTTGTTTGCAAAAGTGGGAAAGATAAAGACAGGGTCCTGTATCCAAAGGAAAACTGGTGTCTGTGGTGTGAACCAGAGAAGTACCTTTCAAATATCCACCGCCATTATGAGACAAAACACAGTGAAAAACCAGAGGTCAAGGAAATAAAAAACATCAAAGGCAAAATCAACACCGCTGTCAATCCCGAGGAGAAAAAGAAATTATCACACCAAAAAGAAAATTTACAAGCAATATTAAGAAACCGAGGAAACTTCAAACATAATGTCAAAGCATTGAAAGAAAACAAAGGTGAATTGGCTGTTGTTCGGCGTCCAACAACAATTACAGATGCCAGTCAATTCTTGCCTTGTCCTGACTGTTTTGGTTTCTATATGTCTTATGACATCTACAAGCATGTATGTCCAGCAGCTGCCAAAAAATTTCAAATGAAGCGTCATGGAGATATACTTCTTCAAGAGGTTCTGATGCCAATTCAAAACTGGACTGAAGCGATTTCAAACCTTCTTCTCCCACTGTCAGACTCATCTCTGCGGGAAATCATCATGAAGGATGAACTGATTATGAAATTCACATCGTACCTCCTTGATAAACACTCTGTTGATATCAACAATCAGGACAGATACATCAGGTTTACATTTACTCAAACTTGTGTTATTTGAAGTGAGGTAACAAACTGTAGCATATTCAGAAATGTCAAAAGGTTGATTAATTTAGCTAATTTCAAAAATCTTTTTTCAGCATTACAAAATGAGTGTCTAGACTAAAGTTATTTGCTCTTATTAGATGGGGCCAACCCCATAGCTCTCAGAGGACTCAGGTGTTCCTAAGGGGTGAACTTACACACTCATGTTTTGGTCCACTTGTGGCCCAAATTTGAATGCTCTAAAACATGTATTGGTTTGCACATTTTTAAAGGGATGTAAACTAAACCTGTTACATAAATTTTGACATTCTTTGAGAATTCCATTGTTTATATTAGAAAGAGTTTTAATAGCACCTAAATTATCAAGTTTTGTATTAGTTCAGACATTTTGAGGACTTAAGGGTTTTAGTTAAGGAAATAGCTAAAGTTCACCAGACTCAATCTGACACCTTCATGAAAGCTGTAATTGCAGGCTAGGAGTAAGACAAGCTCCTTATCAATGGAGCCCCTTATGCCAGAAATCTGAGTGTGGAAGATAACAGAGGAATTACTCTCCAACTTCCACTGCCAAAATGATTCATTAGGATAGAGCTGGTCTTACTCTTAGCCTGCTGACACTTAATATATCAAGGCAAAACCAGACTGGGTTAGATATAACTTGAGTAACCATAGCTGTTCCCTGCACAATTGTTTCCCCATATTTTATATTTTGCATTTTCCGTCAGAAAGTGCCAGTTTGTTGCTTTACTCTAATTCAATTAATATTTTGTTTAATATTAATCTCTATTTTGAGCTCATATTTTATTTGTACATTGATACTTGGATTACTGGTTCCTCTTCTAAAGAAGTGAACTTTACATTAATGCATTTAGGGAAAGAGTGAGAACTATCGCAAAATTTCTCCAACAAGTACGACAACACGAAGGTTTTGAAGAATCCAGCTTGAAAAGCATCCTCTCAAATCCCCAAAATTTTGATCTTGTGTGCAAATGTGCACAGGACATGGCCAAAACATCAATTGAATTACCACGCAAAGTTGGACATTCTATTAGGAAATGTCTTGTTCTAATCAAAGGTATTTTGCAACTATTTCATGTAGACTTTTCCAGTTAGAATTGATAAAAAAGCATTAGCCTGACAATTCATTTATATCATTAGTTTGAGTTGAAACAATAGTAAACAAGATTTCTTTTTTACTAGGAATGGCATTAAGATCGGGGAACCAAAATCTAATCACTAATGTGAGACTTTTTGATGAACTCATGGTGACAGAATGGAGTGACCTTGTCTCCTCAAAAACATTGAAAAGACAACATCAACAAAAAATGAACAAAGACTACCCTTTGCCAACCACAGAAGATGTCAAAAAATTGTACAATCACCTCAGTCAAAAATGTGCTGAAGCATATTGTATGCTTACAAATAAGAAGACACAAAACAACTGGAGATCTCTTGCTGAAAGCCTTCTAGGGTCAATTATTGTTTTCAACAAACGTCGTGCTGGAGAAGCATCACGCATTCGGCTTGAAGATGTAACAAAGTCAAACAACAGAATCAAAATTCAAGGTATTTTTTTCATTTTCAAATATATTTATGTCCGCAAGTGAACATTTTCAGATTTGTTAGAGACACAGTGACAAAATGAATTGATTATGCAATTTTAGGGTTTTAAATTGTTTTCTCACTGTTTGAGCATTCATACTTGCATACAAAAAAATAAAAAAATAGATTAGACATAAGATTGTTTGTTACAAATTAGAGGACTTCTCAAAAAGTGGCATGCATTGTTTACCCTGACACCCACCACATTGAAATCCATTACACAGACACCAATTACATACATTGAAACAGACAAGATTAACACTGTTTAGATCAGCAAGTACAAATGTGAATTGCAGTGACACAGAACCTAAACTATCCCAACACATCCCCTCAGTGGGGGCCCAGAGGGCATCAGCCCCCTGATAGGTAAATGGAAAAAATAACTTGTCTGTGTAATTTGTTGTCAATCTTAAGAGCCTTGATCTTGTCTGTTTTAATGTAATGGGTTTCAATGTCATGGATGTCTGTGTCATGGGTGTCAGTGTAAACAATGCATGCCCAAGAAAGTGATCAGATTTTGTATCAGGTTTTTAATTACTTTTTCAGGAGTTTCAACTATCATTGAACCCCAATGAACGTGAAATGATTGAAAACCATTTTGTTTACTCATCTGGAAAAAGAGGAAGACACGTGCCCACTGTACTTTCAAAAGAAATGCAGAAACATCTGGAGCTCCTCATAAAAACAAGAGATGAAGTAGGAATCCACAGAGAAAATCAATACATTTTTGCAATTCCCGAGAAGACATCACATATTTCGGCTTGTGATGTTTTAAGAAAGATGTCACGTGAAACAAATGTCAAAAATTGTACTTCCACATCCTTAAGAAAATATCTGGCCACAACAATTCAGACACTCAATCTTACCGATGAAGAAAAGGAGCAGGTCTTTCACCATATGGGTCATTCAAAAGAAGTTCACCACCAGTTCTACAGGCTTGATGAGAGAACAGTGGAGGCTGCAAAACTTTCCAAGCTTTTGCACTTGAACTCTGAAGGAAAGCTTCACACACAAGCAGGGAAATCTTTGGCTCAGTTAGAATGGCTTGGTGATGATGACGAAAATGAAGATGACAGTGAAGAAGATGCTGAAGAAGATGGCAATGAACAAGATGTGGTTACAAGCAAAGCAAAGGGAGATCTAAAGAAGAAAAAGAAAAAGAAACGCATTGTTTCAAGCACTTCAAAGGAAGAAATTCTCAACTTCTTTGGGGACTTTATCGTTAGACTTAAGGTTCCAACTAAAAAGGAGGTCCTCAAATTTTCCACAGAATTAACATGGACCCAAGTTAAAGCTGTTGTGGCAAACCAAATAGCAAAAAAGAAAAAACTGGAAATTAAAAAGAAATAATTTTCAGGACAGGAGATGTTGCTCTAAAAAAGAAATCATTAAACAATCTTGTCTTCTATGATAAAAAGCAAAGCAAATGTCTGAATGCTCTTGTTTAACTGTCTTTTGATTCAGACTTATCTTTTTCTCACATTTAGAATTTTCCCTATATACTTTTGAAGCTTTATGTGCATAACTCTTAAATAGATTCTTGTAAGTATGCTCCAAACATTTTTGCACACATTTTTCTCTGTTCTTAAGCAGCATAATTGTTGCCACAGACCATTCAATACCTTTGTATTCTTTAGAAACAATTAATGTGTACTAATGTTAAATAGATATATGTAAGTATGCTTTTCGTTAAAAAATAAAGAATCTAAATTATCTGCCCAGATTTTTCCCATTCCTTAAGCAGCTTGATTTTTGTCTCCAGCCATTCTTTGTACACTTGCAAAGCAATTAATATATGTACTCATGTTAAATAGATTTGTGTAAGTATGCTTTGTTACAAATTAAAGAATTTAAGTTTTCTGCCCAGATTTCCCCTCCATCCTTAGGCAGTTGAATTGTTGCTGCAGACTAATATTTCAAATTTTGTAAATTCTAATCATCTAATGTTTGTCATTGCTTGTTCCATTGATCTTGATTGAAGTGAAATTTCTGCTTTCGTAATGTGTTTTTGAAGATTTTTGAGAAAAGAATATTTTTGTTGGAGCATTTTCCCTAATTCCATCTTTAAAAACCAAACATTTTGCTTTAAGGGGACTTTTTTCAGTATGTTTTTGAAACTTTTAGAGAAATAAATGTACTTGTTCAAACTTTTTCCATATTTCTATTACCTGCACATAAACTGTACTATGTTAATGCTTATTCTAACACGTTCATTAAAGCTCATAACTAAAATATAGTTCTGACAAAGTCTTTACAAGGTTAAAAACTAACATTGGTGAAATGTTGATGTAAATGAATGTGCAGGTGCAATTGGTGTTCGAACAAATACAAATAACCATCACATTTTCTTACAGTTGTGATTCAAAATATATGTAGGTATTCCAGTGTAAATAAGACATCACAATTCCTGGAAGTTATGACATTGCTAATTCTAACCATTTGATTCTAGAAATACTTACTATTCATCACTAAAACAAAGTCATGAATAACTTGTTATTCAGTATGATGTTAACTTTGTAGACTGTGCAGTTAATGTTTGAGTTATGAAAAAACTGATGACATTAGTTGCTCAATTTAAATTTAATCAGCCATCATATCTAAAGCTATTTCAACAATCAATTGAAGGTTCTTATGAAAAGCTGCAGCTGGTGTGCTAACACATCCTAATAACCATCACATTTTCTTAAAGTTATGACTTGAAATATAAATAGGTAGCCCAGCATATATAAGACATCACAATTCCCGGAAGTTATGACATTGCTGATTCTAACCAACTGATTCTAGAAATACTTACTATTCATCACTAAAACAAAGTCATGAATAACTTGTTGTTCAGTATGATGTTAACTTTGTAGACTGTGCAGTTAAAGATTGAGTTATGAAAAAATTGATAACATTAATTGCTTAATTTAAACTTAATCAGTCTTCAAATCTAAAGCTATTTCAACAATCAATTGAAGGTTCTTATGAAAAGCTGCAGTTG
>LR044975.1:2168-13109 GCA_900607525.1 Apocyclops royi
TGTCCGCAACGCTCCTTCATTTGGTGTCCGAAGGCCAACCAGTCTTTTTCAATCAACGCCTAAATATTTTGGTCTTTATTAAACGGTCTAACTTTTTCGAGAAATTTTTCAATAGTAGAAACTAATTCCAATAAAAGTTTTAAGCACTGTGATACTGCTGTGACCCGGATTTATCTCAACTCGACCTGCTAAAATATTATTCGTGCCTATCACTACACTGTACCAGTGTTTGCCAGTAATACCATCAAAGGTTCACCAAAATTTAAATCAATTTCTATTTTCAATTCCAACAAATCTGGCAACACTGCACCGTTAATAAGGGCCGATCTCTCGTAAGTCGTCTCATCTCAAATTTGAGATGAGAGAGGTTGGAAATACTGAGGTTTTCTAACCTTCTCATCTCAAACTTAAGACGCGAGGACTCACGTAAGATATCGGCTAAGATTTCTACCTGAAATCCTTGAGTAGTTCGGTAGTAGCCATCCAGCATAAGCTGTGCCAGGGCACACACCTGTTGTCAATGTTAGAAAACTTATTTTACGCGAGAATACACGTTACGAGCAAAAGGCTAGATAAGTTTGTTACTAAAGAAAATTTTTACTGTTCTAATAGTGAGACTCCTGTTGACAATGTTATAAAAATCAGTTACGATATTCATTTGAAAATGTGATTTAATGATGATCTCTTATCGCTGCAATGTAAAATTGTTGAAAAAAATTAAAATTGGGGTTGCAAAGCCTCACGAAGGGGCTTGGAGGCCAGGGTGGACATTCACAAAATTTCTTACGAAAATCTGATGAAAATTCCTAAATATTACTAGTTACTCTTGGATATCTAACAGCCATATTCATTTAGCTTAAGACAACGTAGATAGGATGAAAGTTTTAAGAAATGTCTTAAGATTTTCGTAAGAATTTTTGTGAATACCCACCCAGTACCTTAATATTGGTTATGTAAGGTGATTAATACCTGGCTGGTTCTGTCCCAACCATCACTGCAGTGAATTAAGACCGGTATACCTGTGAACGAGGATGACGAATAAACGACTTAAAATGACTTTGTAACAAGAAATGACCTGCTATCTTCGTAAATCATCTCATCTCAAATTTGAGATGAGACAGGTTGGAAAAGCTGAGACGACTTATGAAGATATCAGCTTTGGTTTTGTGAATAAATATATAGTTTTATTAACGATAATTTTCAAGATCAAAAGTTGGACATTTCACACGTAAGTCCTGGGTTCAAGAGATATAAGACAAAGATTGAAATGATGAACAAAGGCAGTGCTGCCAGATTTGGGGAAATTCCTTAAATTCAAAACTTAAACTTTTGTGTCCGAAGGGGACTTACCAAAGAGCATACCCTGTTTTGATCAATTTTTGGGGAAATTTAGATGAAATTTTTGGCAACACTGGATTCGTAGGTAGATTTGTGTTCTTGGTGTCATACCTTCAAGAATATCTTGTGCACAAGCAACGGATGCTTCAAGGACTGCCTTGATGTGCTTCAACCAGCCGCTGTTGGCCAACTCGGTCATGAAAGCCTCCATCGACGAAACAGCCATTCCGTTGCTAATGCTCGTCACCTATGAAAACAAAGCATTTTAAGAATCAATAGTCTAACGTGTTTGACTTTATATTAATAATTAATCTATTACTGATGATCAGTGACTTACCAACTGCTTGAGGCTCGCTCTCATTTTGTGAATGTTTTCGATGCCTTTAAAGGAAAAATTAATGTTCTCATAATACTTGGTCTCGTAGCCCTTGCCTCCAGCCTAGAAAAAATAAAGCCGTTTTATATATATATATTTTCTAAATAAGGAGATTGAACTTTAAGACGAACGGTAATTTATTTTTTGTTAGATTCGATCCAATCTTGCTTCTTGTCCTCGGATAACAACTATATTCAAATAGTGTGATAAATGTTTAAAAATAAGCTAGCGTTGATGTGAATTGCTTTTATTTTTGCATAAGAATAAACTCACCTTATTAACCATGGCGTTAACGGCTGGTCTCGTGTCAATGATGTAGATGAATGAAGCTCCAGGCGTCGCTTTTCTGATGGAAGTTTGTTGAATTTAAGACCGATATCTTAGTTAAGTCGTCTCATCTCAAATTTGAGATAAGAGAGGTTGGATATATTGAGAAAACATGAAAGTTTTCTCACCATCTCATCTACAACTTAAGCTACGGTCACATAACCCTTACGGCGGCCGTACGAAACTATAGGTCTAGTCTGTTGCACAAATATGAAAATGTACTTATACTTGTTCAACGGACTAGGCCACTGGGTTCGTACGGCCGCCGTAGTGTTTTTGTGACCAAGGCTTTAAGATGAGAGGACTTACGAAGTTATCAGCTTTAATCTGAACTATCTGATAGCCGAGTAGTAAGTTCAATAGTTGCCAAATAAAATAGGTATATGCAAAAGACTAGTTGGCAACCATGTTAAAAAGGACAAGGCTCTGAATCATCGTGACCATACGAACCTAAGACATTCGACGTATTTCTCATCGTGAAAACTTCTGACGCCGCTAATGCCTACGAGGGGTTGGGCGCATCGAATAATTGCCGCGTTGTTCTCATGCAGGTACGTGAGAACCGGGAGCCGACCTCTACTACGGAACTTGGCGCTCCCTTCAACCAACTCGACCGAGGCAGTCGAAGGAACGAAGAGGTACTTGGGATAGGTCGGACACAATTTGTAATCACAGTTTAGGGTGCACATGATCCAATTTTCATTGGGAACTCCCTGAAACAAATCAACAAGGAAAAACATGATTTAAATATTAAATCTCAAATAAAGTCAGATCTTTTCGAAAATTTTAATACTACGATTAGCAGTGGTGCCAGTTTTGGTGGAATTTAAAGAATGGAACCATATTCATGAATATTAATTTCAGGGGAATTCAAACGGCTTAATCAAATTTTGGTGGAATATTTAATACATTTCTGGATGCTTAGATAATACTTGTAATTTAAAAATTATCTTGTGGAGTGGTCGTATGATACGAATAATCTACCTATTTACTATTAGAAATATTTATTTTTAAAAAATGGTCTAGCTTTAAATGGTGATGTGCACCTGTCTCTGAAACTCCGCTCTCAGGTCATGAAAGTACCACCCGGTGGACTGCAGCATGTCCCCCTTGGGGTTGTACGAGAAGCAATACAAGTCAGTGACCACCTTGGGCTTGGACAATTCGATGAGCGACGTGTACACATCGTGAGCATCTTTGTCGCGCTAAAAATGTTTTCGGTAAAAATCAACCAATACTTAAAAACCTAGACAGCTGACACTTGTTCCAAGAACCAATTGATGCTGGAACAAAGCAGTGTGACCAAAATGTAAAATAAATCTGTATCAATTAAGTCACACTGCTTTAGTCCCGCATGCGGCGCCAAAATGGCCCTTCAATTGGCTCTTGGCACTAACAAGCGGTACGGGCAGGTGGGCTGGGTCGGTGATTAGTCTAGGTATTTTTTAACGTCTATGATGGGATTAACTATGTAAGAAACTAGCCATTTACTTAGTTAATTTAGAAAACTTGATACGCTTTGGTCATTTTCTAAACAAGCCTTGAGAAATCAAAGGTCATAAAAACTAATTTACACGATTCATCGATTTGAAAAAGTTTATAGATTGTAGCATACAAAATAAATATACAATTTGATACTAATAATGCAATCAAAATATCTGAATTTAAGCTTAGGTCACATATCACTACGGCGGCCGTACGAAACCAGTGATTGAGCTCGTTGTACAAATAAGAAAACTTATTCATATTTATTCAAGTTCATCAGCCTACTGTTTCGTACGGCCGCCGTAGTGGATATGTGACCGAGGCTTAAATTGTTTAAAAATTCTACAGGCTGAATTTTCAGGCTCGGGCTAGCCTTTGAGCCGCCCCGACCCGAATACACCAGGTTTAGAATCTGTGGCCTCATCATATGTTCTTCAAGAGTTAAAGTTTGAAATGCTAAAATCTAATTCAATTATTTACTTACCGCGATAATGAAAGTGACATTCAGAAAATTACTACAAAGTATCTTCAGTTGAGATCCTGAGGTTGTTAACACTGGTTTTTCAATTGTCTGCATTAGCATGTGCAAAATCCTGAAAAAAGAATTAAGAGACGACTTATTAATCAAATTCTACCGTATGTTACCATATTGAAGCAGTGCAGTCGTAATCTTATTTAACAAAAAAAAAAAAAATACTCAGAAAAGATTGACAAAAAATGCGGGTTATTTGACCTTAGCAAACTGAATAAGATAAAAAATTTCTTACCAAAGCTCCTTTTTTTCCTTGTCATCGATGAAAATCAAATGTGATGTCGTTAAGTATAGGGTACCTAGAGGAGAGCACTTTGGAGTGACTTTGTCTATCAGTTTAACATTTTCGACCTTAGCAGTCCTAATGTGCTCCATCCTGAAGGACCTACCGGGGACGACTGTTTTACACACAAGTAGTTAAAATTCTAGACTATCACTGATTTCATCCTATTGTCAAAGGTTTTTAAGAGAGTGAAAATTTTTTCCGCCCCCCTTGCCGTCTTTGCATGTAAACTATGTTGCTGGCCAACATTTAGGCAAAATAACCAACACCATGCACTTAGATAAACTTTTTGGTAAAGCGAGTTAATTTTGTCAAATAGTTGACAAGGTTTTTCACTCAACTTTAAATGTTTTTTCAAATCTTGAGTTTGGATTTATTTTGCTTGTAGGGGAAAAATTTAAGGAATTACTAAACTAAATTATACGATATTTGGCATCCCTTTTTTTCTAGGCCCGAAACAAGAGTGAGATAAGTTTCGTTTGTTCCACTCGACTTAACTAAACTAAACCGTCCTTTTCAAAGCTCTAGACGGACACAGTTGTAGCTAGATTTGACATGGATTTGACATCCAATGCTGGTTGACAGATGTATTTTGAATGTGAATTTATTTTGAATTGAAAAAATTATCATTCGTTACTTGACTATTTTATTTTGATAATGAATATCAATGTCATTTCAGAATTCTACATTGAATGTGATCCTTCTTATTGGAGCAAAAGTGATTGTGATTAAAGTCAAATCTCTTGAAGCGTAATAAATTTTCAAGAAGTTTAATTTTTTTCTCTGCAAAATGATTTTATAAGCTGTTTAGTTTAGTGTAGTCAACGGCATGTGTAAGATACCTTGGGAGAATTCTAGTCAAATCAAGGTTGGTTGTCATGAATGTTGGACCTACAGTTGGACCATTGATGGGCCTCAGTAAAATCGATAACTGTGTCTGGGTGATTCATGATAATTCAGATCATTTGCTCTCATTATTTCAAAGCTGCATATATATCATGATTGAATAAATAGCTCAAAGCCATAGCCATTTATAATATATGTAGGTGGTCTATCGGCTATCAAGAAATCTCTAGACAAGGTATGGTGCATAGATGTAGGTTTTTTCAAAGGTTTTAGTTGACATGTAAAAGATTCCTGAAAGTTTAAGTGAAATAGTAGAGAACAAGGAATTTATCATCATCCAACTATTTCGAAGATAATCTGTAACTAAGAAAAGAAAAGTAAAGTATAAAAGTCTTCAAAATTCTAAAACTATGTAGGAGAGAAAAAGCACTTGCTGAATTTTTCAGTTCAATTTTGAGAAGTGCATGGAGAAAAGCAGTGAATTCAAGGCAGATCCATCAATGAAAGCTTTACAGAGATTTTCATTTATATTTTCTTCATTCATTGATATAAAAATCAGCATCGTAGATACTCTTGAAATGGTTAATTCAACATTCCTTTCAATCTCAATGATGATTCAGGAGATGTATAATGATAATGCAATGCAATGATTGATGCATAAAAAGCATTACTGTTTTCATTTACAGAAACAGTAAAAATATATTTTTATTTAGAAACGAAAAACTATAATGCGTTTTCTGCTGCGTTTTACGCAAGTCCGACAGAAGTTGCAAAGATAAAGAACTTTGTGTAAAGGATGGTTATGTTGACTCTACGGATGACACCTGCGGATAGAGTAGTATTGACCACTTGAAGATATAGCTGAAAAAAATCTTTGTCCCCATAAGCTGTAGCGTAGCTCTTCTACACCTCACTATTTTATCAAGGTTGCCAACTTGAAGAATTTCCAAATGATCACTTGAAATTATTCTCTGTTTTTTTAGTATGAAATTATTTACTCTGTGAAAATAGATTATTAAACCTTTTTTTGCTTGTTTGTCTGACCAATATCTTAATATCTTTTTTTTGCCTTGTATTTTAATTTCAGAAAAAATTTTGACAACAGTGCCAATTGAAAACATGATCACGGAAAAACAAATGACAGACTGTTTGGAGAATTTCATTAGACGATTATTTTGTTTGAGTGATAAAGCTTCCTGTTTTGACATGCAATAAATTCGTTGAAATATTTAATCAAAAATGGAATCTGTTGAAATAGAAAAGCACATCAGGAAAAACATCGCATGGGAAGAGCTACCAGCCAGTGTCAAACAGGTGGATTTTTAAACTTGTCAAAGCGAAATTTACCTCAATGTCAGTCTGAAATCATTCACACGGACCCTAGAGATTAAAGATTCATTGTAGATAAATTTTAGTCCCCCAATGAATTTCTTTTCCATTAAAGAACTCTTTTTAAAAAATTAGGTGATTGGAAACTCAAAGAAGGAATATGACAAGGCCGTGATCGTCTTCAGTATCAAAAACCAAGTTCGCTTTCGAGGGAACCTCAGTAAGTTTTTTTATAATCTTAGACAGAATATCTTTTGGAATTCTTGGTTGACATCAAAAAATCACAACGTCTGTTGCCAGTGATGTTATTGCTGTCAAACGTTGTTCGCTGTGACGGAATTATTCGCGGAAACTTGTCAATCTTCTCACCCTTAACGTGTATTCTCTTGTAAAATAAGCTTATGACATTGGTACCAGTTCGCACTGTTCGGAAAGATGAACGCAAATTCTATGAAGAATTAGTGGAATACAGCAAGAAGACTTTGATGCTGTTCCCATATCACCTCTCCGACGTCGTCGTCCGAGTCTTGAGCATCACGCCTTTCGCCTACTACGTCAGCATGCTTGAATTCCTCATGGACCAAGAGAAGAGCTACGACTCTCTCCCCAACTTCACAGCGGCTGATTGTAAGATGTTATAATTTTTATTTAATGATTTTAAAAATAATCTTGGCTATTTTTTATGAAATATATATTTATTAACTCATTTTTTGCGGTTACTATTAGGTTAAGTTGTGTGAGTAATCCAATAGGTATTAATTTTAATAAAAGATACATTATATATCAATGTTAGAGTCTATTTTGCTAGTACTTGAGGACTCTAGGTAATTTTCATGTATTAAAAAACTTATGAAATGATATTCTCTAACGTTTTTTTCGGCTTCTGGTACAAATGTTATAAAAAATTACGATTTTATGATACGACCAAGCTGTCCCACTTCAAAAAAAGCAAAATATTCGCCACTAGTTAACAGATCCAATAATGTGGATTGTCGGGTAAAATTACTTTTATAACATTGACTGCAGAGTCAATGTTATGAAAGGAGGTCATATTTCACTGACAACAGCTTTGATGCGATGATTTGAATTATTATTTGATTTTAAAGAAAGAAAAAATACATAGCTTCTCTGTCCTTTTAAAAAAATCCTTAATAACCAATGATTGATTATTTTGATTTATATTCGTGAAAAATTGATTTGAAAAACTTCTACTGAAAAAAGTTGTAATAATTGCAATGTCATTTTGATTAAATGACAAAAAAATGACCAATACATTTTTGCTGAGTCTTCCTTTAAATCTAAAATTTGCACGTACAAGCGACAATATCTCCAGTTCGCACAAAATGACCAGTGTTGCCAGATCTGATGTGATTCCATTAAAATTGAATAGTATGCAAAGTATATAAAGAAAAGGTGTGACAGAGTTCAAATACAATTTTCAGCTATGCTACGACACTTTTTCTTTACCTTTTTAAAGATACCAAAACAGATCATCTGACGTTGTCACTATGTCCTGTAAATTTTGCATTTGACGAAAATCACCAAAACTCCACTTTTTCATCAAAAAATCAGCATTTTCTCGACTAAATCTCAAATTCTAGACTTTCCCCCACTTTTGGGTCCAACTACCAACACACTGACATTTTGGCATCCGTCTCGTTTTTTGACTGAAAATCACTGGTTGGACCCAAAAGTGGAAGCTTTACCAGTGATTTTATCATACTTTTATATATTTTGAAAATTTCACGTCATGATAGAAAAGCTAGAGTGTTTTATTAAAAAAAGCTTTGTCATTACAATCTTATAAAATTGACTTGTAGGTCTACGATTGCTGGGGATAGGTCGCAATCAATATATCGACTTGATGAACTCGCACCGTTCGGGACGGAAATTCTCATTCTTTCGTAAGAGAATCAACTCCGATTTGCTTCCTTCGAAACCTGTGGATAGCATCGTCATTCAACCTTGGTGGGTCATGCAAGTCGGTTACGTCACGGAAGACGATGTTAAGGTAAATAATGTTACCTGTGACGTCACAAGTTTAAATTTTAAAACTACTCCAAGATTTACTAATTTTTCGCTTATTTTCATTCGATATTAAATATTTATGTCACCTTGTAAAATTGTTTACATAAGAGCTGTAAAATTTTTTATATTGTACTTTGAAATAGAACGTCTTATACAAAAATCTTATTTTAAACTGATTTTTAAAAGCTTACCTGACTTGACACTTTTGACGGTATTAGAAAAACCTTCATTCTTTGTCAATCTGTCGTTTTCAGATCTTGATGAAGGCTGAACATGCGGCT
Organism: Apocyclops royi; assembly: GCA_900607525.1. Taxonomy (NCBI): domain Eukaryota; kingdom Metazoa; phylum Arthropoda; class Copepoda; order Cyclopoida; family Cyclopidae; genus Apocyclops; species Apocyclops royi. The sequence continues at coordinate 10,994 of LR044975.1, forward strand.
CTCGACCGTCTCATCGACCTAGGAGGTGGAATACCGGCCGGAAGTTTTGACTACAACATAGTCAAGCAGCTTTATCTGTAAGTTGAGATAGCTTGCGTTAGATTTTGCCCTTACAAATGACTAGCTATTCTATGTAGAAAACATTTTCATTTTACTTGCGTCGACTTTAGGCCTCGGTCACATAACCATTGGGTCGAGCACACAACACCATAAGTCTAGCTTGTTGTGCAAATGCAAAGAAGTATTTTTAATTGTGCAACTGGATAAACTTGAATTTTTGTGCGCTCGGCGACCGAACATTCTGAAAAAAAAAAAAAAGAAATTTGGACTTCCTAAAAAATCTTTTTTTCTAATTTAAGGAACGGTCTAGTCTTTTTCGACGTTCCAATTGATGACAACGACTACATAATCGTTCCTCCTCTGGAAAATTTTGTCATGAATCGAGTCCTGGGAGATTTTTTTGAGACGTTGCTGTACAAAATTTTTGTTTCTATTGATGAGAACACGACAGTGGCAGAGGCAAGTTCTTAAAATCGCTCAGGGATCATTGTAAACGAGACCAGTGGGGGGCGTGGGGGGGTGTCAGGGGAGGTTAAAACTAGTAAAGAGACTCAAGAAGCCCGGCCCCGGGGCGCGCTGGGGGGGGGGTGGTGGGGGGGCCGGGCCGCGGTGGGGGGGGGGGGTGGGGGGGCGGCAGGCCCGGTGACAACGAGTAAAGCCACGCACGAAGCCCCCCCCCCCTCAATCAGTCTTGATTGCTTGTAATAGAGTCCAGGCATCAATACTATTTCCGTGTTGTAATTGTATATTTTCATTGAGCTGTCCGTTCACCATTTACAAATGAAAAAAAGTATCATTTCCTTTTAATAAAACAGTCTGGCTTTTGAATAAAGGAATGCACGTAGAAATACGATCTATGAAATCTTTAACGAACTGAAATGGATTCGAGCTGTGGCAACTACTTTTAGTTGGCATCGATTCTTGAAGTGGACTCGCTGCATATTCGCAACGCAGTGTCGCTGTATTGCCGATTAGGGATAGCAAAAAAGAAGAACGCGGAGCTCGACTCGAACGACTTGCACCCTTCCTGGTATGATCACATCGAAACTGGATCAAGCGTGACCAGTAGTCTCCCAGCTGCACCGAGGGCCGGACCTGCCAGGTGAGAATCATCGGATAAGGGGTACAAGATTCGGCGGATTTACCCTTAAACTTAAACAAGAACACCTTCAGCGCTTCCGCACTAGATCTCCGTTTATTTTTTCAGAACTTTGTCCATCAGCTCTGAGGACGAAGATGACTCGTTGCTTCGTGAACTGAATCAGGCGCTCGAGACGTCGGACGAGACCGACGCCGGAGAGGAACTTCAACTTGAGAAAAGTTCCCAACAACCCTACTTAAACAACGTAATACGTAGAATTTCGAACTGAAATACCACTTGTACTAATATGCCTCGTTTACACTTGCGTAGAAACGCATTAGCGTTTCTCGTTTTTTCATAATAAGAATTTTTTCTTATTTGTAAATAGAAATTCTAACTCGTTTTATGCAGTAAGTGTAGACGAGGAGAAAGTTAGTCTAGCCAATCTTTAATTGTTAACTGGCAGGGTGACCTGTACTTTCGTTTGGTCTCCCTAGCTATTTGTCAAATGTGTCGAAAGAATACATATAAATTAAGCTTCAGAAAAAACCTTTATCTGTTATTTTTCAAGTTAATTCCGAAGCGAGAATTCAATATTAGATCTTATTTAAGATACGTGTCTTAAATATCTGTCTACCCATGTTAGGTAATTTGTCAAAAAAGTTGACAAAGTTGATTCGTCAAACGTAGACTGAAAAGAAATTAGACGCTATTTTGCATGTAAAAAGTTAGATTATTTTGATAGGTAATTTATTTTTGCTCTTGCTATGATAATTGAAATTAATCTAGCCTAACGTAACTGCAATATCTCAATATTTAATTTTTTTTCAGGGAAATTTTTTGTCAGCTAATTCTGGAAATCGTAAAATCGCATTTATTTACGACTCGACGTTAACAGCGTATCTCATGATGGGGAATCTTTCCCCCGGCCTCAAGACTCACGCCGTCACCATGTTCGAAGTCGGCAAGTTGTCC
>LR048610.1:36300-51430 GCA_900607525.1 Apocyclops royi
TTACACCATCTGACCAAAGTTGTTCTTCTATATCGTATATGTGATAGATTTAAGTTAACTGTGAGACATTTTGAAACTTTTCAATCTTGAAAAAAATCTCTTAATCTGATTCTAATTTTCAGTTACTGCAATAAATCTTTTTTTGTACAACTAATCTACCTCGCTTAGCTAATGAAATAAGTTATTGCTGCGTTAAGAACAAGCTATCTTATTTGAATTTATTTACCACCTTGCTAATTGGTTATTGATAAAGACACCTACAGATCTCATTAAGATATAGACATTTTTTTTTAAAAAAAGCTAAGCCGTTTTAGACAAAGTACAAGATAATTTTTATTTGGCATTAGTCTTTCAATCTTAAAAATATAAACCAATTATTTGAATTATTTTTTTCCAAAGCCGTGGTCAAATAACGACAACGGAGACCATGGTTTATCCTGTTGTATGAATATAAGTACTTATCCATGTTTCTTAAGGGTTGTTCACATTTGATCGTACGACCTTGCGGATTGGTTAGAACTACATTTTGCAATGATTTGGCATGGCTGTGAACTTGCCTTATAGTAGTCACTGCATGCAACTTTTTGTTAAACTATACTTGAAAAGTAGCGAAAGCTTGATACAGCCATTTGTACACAAGTCGCAAAGTCGTATGATCAAATGTGAACAAGTCTCTAGGCTATTGCTTCGTACGACCGTCGTAGTGGTTATGTGACCGAGGCTTCTGATGGTTTGGCCCTAACCCTGCAAAAATTCTTCTACCAGTGTTGCCAGATCTAGTGGAATTCCTTAAATTGAAACTTTGTGTCTACGAGGGATTCAAGATAGAACATACAATATTTTGTTCTGGTTTTTTGGTGAAATTTTGAAGACATTTCTGGCAGCACTGTCTTCTAGTCAACTATTCAGTTTTTTTATTGGAGTTACTTAACGAATTGAAAGTGTATCCATTGTGCTGAGAGGTTCTTGCATTAATGTAAAGTGATTTTTTTCATTTCTTAAATTCTTTCACAGTCTGTTCGCCTTTCAGAGAATATCTTTTAGAGCTGATAACAGCGCATTTTTAGTGACCAAAATTGGTCATCTCTCTTTTTTTCCGATTTTAAGGTCAATTTATTTTCTTTTTCTGGACCAATGTTACCAATGTAAGTGCTCACTTTTTCACCAAATGTCTTATGTAAACGTTGGTGCCAGATCTGGGGAAATTTCTCCCCAAAGGAATTATATATGTCTTAAAAAGATTTACACAATAAGGGAATCTTCATTTTATCCACTTCTCGGTTAAAACTTTTCTGGCAACACTGCACTTAAAAATTTCCCCAAAATTTCAATACAGTTTAAAGTATATTTTATTTAAGTTTTTCAAAAGTTAATTTCTGCGATTTGTTCTAGATCTATAATTTATTAAACCTGACAAAAATTTCCTTACTTTTCCAATAAAATTAAGTCCTAGTTTTTCAGAAACGAAAAGAATTTCTTTTTCAGATAAATTTGTTTAACAAATTTTCTGCCAAATTCTAATCTTGGTTTGGCAAACCCAATTTTAGCTGATGAATTGCATTTTCAAAGTTTTTCAATTAACTGAGAAAAAAAAACATTTTCAAGATGGATTCGTATGGAGAATATCATCTTTTTAAAAGCCGTCTCTACCCCAGGGTGGGTATTCACAAAATATATTCCAAAAATCTTCCAACATTTCCTTAAAATTTCATCTTATCTATGTTGTCTTAAGCTAAATGAATATGGCTTTTAGATATCTAAGATCACCTAGTAAGATTTAGGAATTTTTGTAAGATTTTCATCAGTACTTTTGTGAATACGGTCCCTGACTTTTATGTTAAAGTTAGATTCATGTGTTGGCGTCTGTTTTAAATCATTATTGTATAAAACAGTTAACTTAGTGGAAATCTGGTATCATTGTAATAAACAAATTACAATTATATGATATGACTAAGCTCTCCTAGTTCAATAAAAAAAGCAAAATTTTCATTTCTAATAAACTAGTCCAGCTTTTCAGTCGTAACGTGTATTATCGCGTAAAATAACTCTTATAACATTGACTACTGGTTGGTATTATTCATTTGAGCCACTAAGGTATTTTTTTGTATTTTTAAATCAAAATTTCACAGAGCTATATCTCATAAGCAAAGTGTCTTCGAAACTATACGTAAGATGTGATATCTGTGACCAGTGCGCGTGTGGGTGAGGTCCCTCCGGAGGGGGGTGGGGGGAGGTCTTGTTGCCATTGAGGAATTAAGTTTGCAAAATCAGAAATTTTTTGAAAGTTTTGTAATTTTAGATACAAGTTAAAGCCGTCCTTACAAATCTAAACTTCTTCAAAATTTAAACACGTGTCAGGGATTTAGGGGGGGTACTCAGGGGGTGGTGCTAGGGTTCCTTATTCATTTTAATGCAATTTTTAGACCTTCCGTAAATTATATATTTCTTGAAGTAGTAACTTCCAATTATTGAACCGAAAATGTCGATTTTATTTCCTTCTTAAACGTTTCTTAAGAAGTTCCCCCACCCACGAAGATTCGAATTTCTTTGTGGGCAGAACCAATGGGAGAGGTGCTGCCAGAAATGTATGTATTAAAAATTTCACCCAAAGCTTAGCAAAATATTTTATCATTTACTTGAACTCTCCTCTAAAACACTTGAAAGTATAGAACTCCACCAGATCTGGCAACACTTCAACAGGGTGGAAAAACTCTGCACAAAAATCATGTATATTCCTAAATATTACATGGAATTATAAGACATCAACATATGTACTAGCTTCCCTACCAGAGAAGCATTTGATTGATTTGACTCAAAAATATGGGATCCAAGTTACAACCGAGATCCCAAATTGGATTTGAACTATCGGTGAAATGATGAGATTGAATTCTGATTTTTTTTCGAGAATAAATTTTCAGTTACAGTAGACAAGAAAAGAAAGAGAACATAGAAGAAAAAACAGAGAAAAATCTAGTACGGAGATACCAATGGATAGCTATGAAGACAAAAGCAGAAAGAAACAAAATGGAGGAAAAAAGTAATCGTTCAAATCAGATGATGTGTTGATAATTCCGAGTCGATTGCCAAGTTTTGTAAGAAATCTTTTTGTACAGTGTGTTTCACTAAAAAAAATTCTCAGATGGTTTCTTGTGTTAAAATTCCATTTCACTTTGAAACACTCGCCAAGTTAGAGAATTGGAAATATCTTTTTTATTTTAATTTAATTTCTAAACGACTATCGTTATTTTATCTGAAAAGAAAATATCAAAATATTTAGGTGTATTGCCTTAGCCCTAATTTAACGCATACTCACCAGAGTTTGGCCTAAATGTAGGGTTAGTTACAGAGTCATGTTGTCAGTCAAGTAGACTCGATAATTTTTTTCGGGTCGTTTTATGTGTTTGAACAATCCCTATTCTCCTAAGTTTATTGTGCACCCTGTAAATTTAAAGTCGCTGTAATATACGATTTTCTTTGCTTCGAAAACTCAAACATCTCTATCTCGAATCGATCAATCTTGCGCACATATCGTTTCCACAAATGCATTCATCGTTTTTTTTTTTTTTTTTTTTTTTCTTAAAAATCATTCAGAGCACCTCATGAAATGTACACGGGTTCAAATATTGAAGGGGGGGAGGCTTTAATACAGTTCTATATACTAAGGGTTCAATTTTTTGAGATTCACAATTTTTCATTAATATGAACTCGGGGTAGTTTAACTCCCGCCTTCCCACCACCCCCCGAGGGGAGCACGTAAACACCTCTATTTCAATTGATGTTTTTAATACAGAGCTGTAATTTCTAATTGGTTTTGTATTCATTCTTTAAATTTTGAGAGGATAAGCTAGTGGTTTTTGTAAACAGCAAGTTAATGCGTCGTAACACTAACGCATCAACCTATCTGGAAGTTACAAACTTAATAATTTTATATTAATTAGGAATGATAATTTTTTTTACTTTGATGACACTTGAAGATTTAAATCTTCACTTGAAATCTAGTATTTAAGTTCCAATTAGCCATCAGTTTAACAATGAAATATATAGCTTATAGTCCTACGTAGGTATATTAAAACCTCAGTCTTATAAACATTAGTAAGGGCGCACGAAATCTCAAGTCTATCCAGCCGCACAAATAAAAATACTTCTTTGCATTTGTACAACTAGCTAGACTTATGGCTTTGTACGCTCAATCCAATGGTCGTGTGACTGAGTGGCTTGAGACATCTCAAATAACTCTCAAATTTAGTATGCTGGACTGAAATATCCAAAGGTTTTACTTAAAAATGATAAAGTATTTGGTATACGCTAATTGCAAAAATTATTGCGTTTTCCGTTGCGAAAGTCTGTCCAATGTAAGCGAGTCTTTACGAAGAAAGACTCGTGTAGAGATAAGTCGGGCCTCAGTAACAGCTCACAGATTATGAATCAATGAATAAATAAAAATAAATAATGAAAATGTTTATTTCAATTCAACTCAAGTTTATTTTTCTAAGTGGAAGTCTGCTCGCTTCACAGGGAGAACCTTTCCTTAGAAAATTTTCAAAAAGAAAAAAAAATTCTAAAGTGCATAGATATCAATGAATCTTAGAATGGGCCAATAACGAAATTAAGATTTTAATTAAATGTTAGGAGTTGAAGTTTTTTTTTTCTTTTCCAAAACATTTGAAATGCTCTCTCAACTAAAACTGCAACTATTCGATTTCATAAATTGTGAAATATCGTAACAGTTTAAACAAAGCGGTTTTAATGATTTAAAGAGCAATTCAATTCAAATAAAGTAAAGTTTGTTTACTCTGTTTTTAAATTGTGAACTGAAAAATGTGAAATCGCTTATCATTAAATCGTTCAAATCATTTAGAATAAATGATTTGTCAAGTGAATATTGGAAGCTTGCTCTCAAACTCTTCACCCCACTGCAGTTTTGTCAATATCAAAATCAATTTATTTTCTTAATCACTCGGCAATAGTAATTTGCAAAATTCATAAATTTAGCGGCTTAGTTTGAAAGTTGTTTAAATTAAGAAAAAGACGTTTTTTGTTTTGATTTCAGATGAAATATGAACTCTTAAATGTTTAACTAAATTATTACTCAACGAAGTTCAAATTTGAATTAGTTGCCGAATACTTTGAAAGGATAATTAGTCTTTATATTAATATATTTGGTCTTACAAAGGTGGACAATAGATTTCTAGTTACCAAAATTATTCAATAGTTCCTAACAATATATCATCTTTTTGGGGGAACACTTTTTTTGTTGAACCTTTGTCAGTATTTTTTCATTGAGTAGCGAACTGTCAAATTAGAGGACACACCATCTGATTTGGGAGGGATTTAGTTTAGGGATATGCTCTAAATATTATTTCGAGACTGAGTCTATCCATTGGTGTCGAACAGTAGTGCTATATATGGTGGAATTTCTTATTGCAAGTCAAAACTTTTGTATGATAAAGGAACAAGAATTTGTTCTGAATTTGGTGAAATTTTTCTGACAGTTATTATGTGGCAAGTGCTGCCAAAAAATATTATCAAATTTCCACCAAAATATAAACAGAATATTACAGCATTCATTTAAAATTGATTTTAGAATTTCTTCATATCTTGCAACACTTAAAGCCGGTTCGAACCTATCCCTACATATACTGACCTTTTTTAAATCCAATAATCGTATGACCGTTGTTTGAAGAAGAGAGTGAAAAAAGGTTGATTGAATGAAAAAAGGCCGTCCATATTATTACATATCGACAAATAGAAATAACTCGGACTGTTTGAAACAACCTAGCTTATGTTGAACTTTGAAAATTACTTAAATGTCTTTTTGAGTAAGTTAGATTGTTCATGATAGAAGATACGCAGCACGTGTTAACAAATATTTGTCAAGAAAATTTAAAAAGGTCTTTTGTTCACCAGTTGTGCCAAATGATTTGGTGAAATGTTGATGACATTTTTAGCAACTTTGCATATCATCCAAATCTTGAATACGTACTAAGCTAACTCGTTTTGTTTACAGAGAACCTCCAGTTGTTGGCGGATCGGTTGATCGGGCCATTCGACATTGAGTCGGTGGTTGTCCCTATTGGTCTTAAAATCTCAGATGCTATCATGAATTTTCAAAGTTCTGGATACGAGGTCACTGCCAAAGTCTTCCAAGATTGTGGAACCCCCCGTCTTCACAAGAGACAGGTGCGCTTTGGATGCGTATTAAAGGGCTGTTCACATTTAATCGTAGGACCTTGCGACTTGGTTAGAAACACAATTTACAATGGTTTGGCAAGGCTGTGAACTTGCCTCAAAGTAGTCAGTGCATGCAACTATTTTTTAACCTATGTTTGAAAACTAGCAAAAGCTTCAGACAATCAATTGCACAGAAGTCGCAAAGTCGTACGATCAAATGCGAACAAGGCTTAAGATATCAGCATGAATTATTATACTGTGTTAAAAAATTTTTGTCAATTATTTTTTAACCTCATTAAAACTTGATAAAGACATTTAAGCTTAAATTAATAAACCATGTTGCCAAATTCTTAATCTTTTGTAGGCAAATTACAACCCATATGACAACTGGCAACCTAGCAATCGCGGTCACACCAGATCCAGCTCTGACGATGAGACTAGACTCAAAGTTTTAGTTCACGAAATCCGAGAGTCGTTAGGAACTGCTAGGAACTTTTGGACCAAATTACCCCAAGAGTTGTGCAAGAATATTAACAAGCAACCATCACTGGTTTGCTGGAATGGTTTGGAATCTGGAGTTTACTCAAAAATGGTTGTGGGAGATACATTACGTGATCAGGTAAAATATCATTTTTTGATTTATTTTTTTTCCTAATTTAATTTTTTTCTTTACTTTCAACTCTACAGCTTACATAAATATGAAAATATTTCTCCAAAATAAATAATGTTAATTAAATTCTTCAAAAAAAAGTTTAAGAATTTTTTTAGGAACATGTGGGATCGGTGTATCAAAAAACTTAACTTTTTTTTTTTCTCGATTGAGTTGTTCAAGCTTGACCAAAACATCAATAGTCCATTAAAATGTATTTGTCGTATGACTGGGGTTTAATAGAAAGTACCTTTTAAATCATTGGACCTGAAAGAAAGAAATAATTGTTTGGGTTCACAAATTCTTTAATTAATTAATTAATTGATCTATTTTTATATTAGGAGCGCAACCCAGAAATGAAAATCGACATTAGCCGTCCGGACATTTACATCAACGAGCAAATTTTCGCTCTCAAGTTGATCACCAAGAAGTTGGAGACCGCCCAGAAGGGGCAGAATGTGGAATGGCCGGAATCTACAAGTTGTAAGTTTCTCATTGAATTGTACCCAGAGAGAAAATTGAAATGTCTCAAATGGTCAATATGTCAAATTGCTATTTCATCGATCCTAGTTCACTAGGACTAGGTGCTAGCCAGTCGCATAGTAGTAGTGATAGGACTACATTGAGTCAATTTAATCTCTTGCTTATAATGTTTACTCACTGCAGATCAACTCTATCTTAAATAATATTCTCTTGCTAAATTATCACAAATTAACTCTATCAATGTCATAACTGATTTTCTATGTTATGATACGACTAAGCTATATCACTGTCAAAAAAGTAAAAAAAAATCTTTATTCACTAATTGTCTAGCTTTTACCTTGGTATTAATGTTATAATCATGTTACAGCTGTATGTTAAGAGTAAGCTGTCCCAATTCAGTAAAAAGAAAATTTTTGTCTTAAATAAACTAGACATTTCGTAATGTGAATTTTTGTGTAAATTAACTTTTAAAACATTGACAACGGATATAAATGAATTTCGATCGTATGATATGACATGACTATACTGTCTCACTTCGATATAAAAAAACAAAATTTTCATTACTTATAAACTGGTCCAGCTTTTAAAATTTTTAAAAATGTTTTCATGGGAATGTTCTACTATAACCTAACCTAATCTAACCAAGCCAGCATTCGAACTAGTTGGTTTTAAAGTTATCAACTGAGATTTAGTCTGTGTATAAGTAAACGATGCATGTCCTTGGATTAAGGGTGATTCATAAATAATTATTTTAAGTTAAACACCCGGTAAGACTCTTTCATAATATTTTTTCTTTTACATTTTTTAGCTTACATGGCTGACACGTCCGAGGGTAGTGGCGAAGGGTGCGGGATCAACAGCGACGACGAGGACTGCTACAACAACTTCTACAACAACAATAACGAGGAAGGCAGCGGCAGCGGTGACGGGAATGACATCTACGTGACGAGTGTAGACAGGAACAAGAACTCCGGGCAAGGTTATTCAGGGTCCGAGGACACGGAGGACGAAGAGGGCGACAACTGGCCCCCGTGGGTCATCTCCAAGCCGGACGTGAACAAGGACATTGTCGTGGATGACTCCGACTCGTCCAAGAAAAACTCTGCCAAAGAAAAGTCCGGGGCAGCCCCGTCTGCCCGACTAGCCAGAGCCTTGCTGTATTACATGGTACCAGTGCTGACCTGCTTCATCGGGTCTGCCGTGCCGTGGTGATGATTCGCCGTTGCGCCGAATAAATTTTCTAGTCACCAACGAGAAAAAAAATTCGGACAAATTCTGTGATATGTTGTTTAGTGGTTGCTTGAATTCCAACTTCAATCGATTCAATTCATGATTTCAAATTTTCTTTTGTTTGTTTGTTTGTACGTCATGGCTGTAATAATTATTCTTCGTTCCAACGTGTTGTAGAATTTTCGAACAGATTTTTAACGCCCCCACATGTGACACTAAACTCCTGGCGACATGAAACGAGTTTAATAATATTTAGTTCTTTAGGGTTTAGCACACGCGCAGTTATTTCTTGGCTTAATATTGAAAAAATTCTATTGTAAAACTGTTCTAATATTTACGTATGTATTGAACCTTATTACTACGGTTAGACATGATTTCCGGGTTTTTTTTTTAACTTCATTAGTTCGTGTGCCAATGCCCAAATGAAATTCGTTTATCCCAATTCATTACTCAGGTCATTAAATGACTATCAGTATTGCTTAAGTTATAATAAGTGTCATAATTTCATTTTGACAAAAATGCATTCAATATTAATTATCATCATTTCAATAATTTTTTTTGAAAGTTCGTTCAAATCTGAATGGTTGCTAATATATTCATACTGTGTTTTTCTTTTCCCTTTTTTTAACAAATGTTTTCGCTTCAATAGTCAAGTTAAGTTTGTTTCGAAAATACTTTGCAGTTTCTAGAAAAAAAAATAAATTATTTTAACAAAACGGTCTATCTTTTTTTCCCTATAATTTATAAGAATATAGTGTTTATCAAAAGAAAAGGTTTTTTATTTATCCTCCAACGGAAAAGCTTATTGAAATTGTAGTAGGCCTAAGCTGGGCCCTATATATGGTTAGGGGAGCCCTGGCTCTTAGTTAGTCTCAGGCTTGATTGGGTCTAATTGGTGAGAAAGTTGTACAGTGCTGCCAGAGAGACGCCTAAGATTCACCAGAACCAAAGCAATGTTTCCCGTTGTCAATTTAAATTATCTTTCAAATAACAAATGTTTTGAATTAAAGGAATGTTACCAAAATTTGGCAACACTGTGCAAATATGGTATTTCTCAATTTGAATAAAAAATTCTGCCTGTCAATTACCAAATTAAGTCGTATAAAAATGTCACAAACTAAATTTGTTCAATAAGCTAGCATATTTTATTTCATAACACTTGTTCAATTTTCACGTCATATATGATGGTGAGATCTGTCTTTAAAAAAAATTTGGAAAAAAAAATTATTGAGATCAACTTTGACCTTTTCGCTGTTGATCTGTCTGTCTATCTTTCTTTCCGTTTTAATTTCTTTCTATCTATCTATCTATCTATCTGTATTTGATCATTTTATTCGCATTTTTAGTATGCTTTTCAATTCTTAAGATTTCATCACACGACCGACGTTTTTTTTTTCAATCTTATAACAAATTTAGTTTTACTCATTCACATTGGATTTAATTTCATTTCATTTTAAAAAATGACTATATTTTGAAAACATCCTCAACCCCGGCCGAGGGCATCAGCCCGACCAGCCTTTAGGCCTGCCCGAGACGCCCAAACCCCATTTTGAAAAAATGCATCTGCAACATTTTGCGTTTACGACAGATTGCGAAATGTGAAAATTCGAAATCTCCTCTTAACTGCGTCTGTTATATTTTTATCTCATTCTACAAGCGAAGACTAATTCATTTTTATTAATTAAAAATTGATTATATTAATTTATATTCACACATGATTGTTCTAGTAGGGAATGAAACCAATTAAAGAATTTTGAGATTTTTTTTTTCTACGATGGAGTCTTGAAACCCTTTTCAAAATTTCTGCTTGACTTAAATCTTCACTTTCATGAAAATTATTTATCGGATGACAACTCCCCAATGTTTTGTTCCTCTCTCTCTCTCTTTCCTTTCTTTCTTTATCTTTTTTATCTGTGTGTGTGTCAAAATTTTTTCTCATTCTCTTGTTTTTTAAATCGCCATTTGTGGTGCCCTGTCATTAAAACTTTTTGCCGAAATTTTTTTGGGGGTTTCTTTTCTTACATTCGTGGGAGTTTTTTTTCTTTCTTTTTTATAATCTTTGAAATACTCTTGTAAACAAGTTGCATTAAAAAAACAATTACAATTTATTTTCAGGCAATTTTGTTCAATTTTTTGAGAAACTGTTATTTTTAGGTGAATTTGGCATTGACACCAGATACGATGGCGCGGCTTCATATCATCAGTATTGCCAGAAAAGCTTTCAAAATTTCCCCAAAATCTGAACAAAACAAGGCATGTTCTTTAACAAATCCCTTTCAGACACAAAACGACCTAGTTCCGAATTTAGGGAATTTCCCCAAAATTGGCAACAGTGGTTGCGGTGACTCAGGCCGTTAGGTTGTTTCTTCACAAAAAAGGTTTTTGAACTGTGCTCGTTAAAGTTATTTATTAGGTTTTATTATTATTTTATTATTTATAAACCTATGACCTCTTAATTGACTATCTGAAGTCCATTTTTCTTGATTCAGTCAGCTGAGGGTGGTATATTTCTAGTAAGTGTGAGAGCCCCCTAGTGGATTCTGCAATGATATATGAATAATTTTTTGTGTGTGTTTTCGTTAAATTTGCCAAAATTTTGACAAAATAATTTGACTGAAAATAAAAATCTAGGTGAAATTGTATTCCTGACACAAAAAGTAGTTTGTAGGTATCATGAAGCAATTTTCTCAAACACCCAATTTTTTGATATTGTAAATATTTTTAAGTATTTTTTGTGTATTGACTTTTCAAATCAACATTTTACAAGTTTTCACTTGAAACTTTTAATAGCTCATAATTTTTTTTAATCTGGTATATGCCACAAGACTCATATAGCTTCTTAAAACCTATTCATGTCACACACTGACAAATGGCTTTTTTAACAATATGCTAATTAAAAAAATGGCTTTTTATCAATACAAATTACCCTAACAAATTGTTTAACAAAAGAAAGTTGCCAGAAATGGCATTCTACAAAATCTGGCAATATTGAGAACAAGCTAGCATTGAAAAAATATTTCTCAGAGATTTATATTGATTCAATGGAATAATGGTGAAATATTGATTTTAATCAGTGATTCAAAGTCCTTGGGTTAACATAAAATTTATTCCTCAATTTGAGTTTAATAATTATAATTGATTTTTCATGTTATATGGATAGTCACAGCCTTGAAAAAAACATTATGTTTTTATAGTTTTCAATTAAACATTTATCAGCAATTGGTTTGTTTTAATGTAAAATTATGTCAAATTACTTAATTTTTTGTTGATTAGAGTCATTGAATTATTTTCTTAACTTGATAATTTGCAATATACATTTATGTACATATAAAAAAAGAGAAAAAAGTCAGACCGTTTACAATTAAATATTTGTTGTAATTGTCAGTATAGAGTTTCATTTTAAATAAAGGTATTGTTACTAAAAAAAGATATTTTTGGACTGAAATGATTGATAAAATCTGGCAATACTGTGTATCACCTAGTCAGGTTTTTTTGCAAACAATGCTGCCAGAATGGCATCAAAGTTTCACCAAAATCAAATCACGTTTTTAAGGTGAAAACATCAAAATTCCGTGTTTCAAGTTTTTTAGGGGGAATTCCACCAATTCTGGCAACACTGAATGCATAAAACTCCTCAATCTTTATACACTGACAGAGTATTAGAATAACCAGTTTATATGTAAAAAAAATTCTTTAAAACACAGCTACCTTAAAGATGGCCGCTATCATAATTAAAGCCTCTGAACATGAAAGTTTGATCCCAATGGATCTAAAAGTTATTTTATGTAACGGGTCAGCTTGATCATCAACATTGGAGAGGTCTCCTTGCTCCATCGAGTTTGGTTTCACTACGACCAGTGACGTCATCGGTGTCACGAATTCATACTGTCGTGAAAATAAATGTTAATTGAGATATTAAAAATTCAAATATAAAAAATAAATTATGCTCATACGTTTTTATTTATTATAGAAAATTATGACTATAAGTTTTTTAAGGTCTTTTAAGGTTTCAGGTTTTTTTAAGCAGGAAGTCAAATTTCAAATTGTCACAATTCCCGTATTGTTGCAATGTTAAGTTGTCAAAAAGCGAGAACCCAAATGCCGACAATTTGGAATTGCGACAATTTGGAACTGCGACATTTTGGGATTATTGGTCCAAAAGCTGCATTGTTTTAAGAACGAAATTTTTACTGAACGCAGTTGTCTCTAGCTAAAGCCTTGGTCACATAACCACTGCGTCGAGCGCACGAAACATCAACTCTAACCAGTTGTACAAAATACAAATACTTATTTGAGTTTGTAAAACAAGCTGGACTTAAAATTTCGTGCGCTCGACGTAACGATTAAGTGAGTGAGGCTTTAATTAGTACCTTGAGTGATAGGTAGAGGGCTCTCTCGAGGTTGTCACATATGACGAGGTCCGAATCTCCAATCTCTTCCATGACGTCATCCATCTTCGTCGGCACGGTATCTTCCTGGAAAAATTAATGAGCCAAAATTTCAAATCGTCGCATTTCGCATAGTGTCGCAGTGTCAAATTGTCGAAAAATTTTAGATTGTATTATTTAAGTTTTAAACACTAAATAACCTAGCTTTATTTTTATTAAGGGTCCAACTTTGATTTGAAAGAAAAGAAAAAAGAAAAAAGAAACAGGGTGGGCATTCACAAGATTTCTTGCGAAAATCTTACGACATTTCTCAACAAATTTTATTTTATCTAAGTTGTCTTAAGCCTTGTTCACATTTGATCGTACAACTTTGCGACTTGTGTACTATTGATTGTCTCAAGCTTTTTATTAGTTTTTAAATATAGGTTATAAAATAGTTGAATGCAGTGACTACTCTAGTTCACAGCCTTGCCAAATCATTGCAAAATGTATTTCTAACCAAGACACAAGGTCGTGCAATCAAATGTGAACAGCCATTTAAGCTAATTGAATATGGCTGTTAGATATCTAAGATTACCTTGTAAGATTTAGGAATTTTCATAAGATTTTTGTAAGAACTTTTGTGAATACAGTCCAAGTTCTCTAATATAAATATATATGTTTACACAAAAGAACACTGCAGCTTAGCTAAATTCTTTTTAATTGTTACTCCTTTGAATTTAGAATATCAATGCTCGAAAAATAAAACATGATGACAAAGTTTTAAACAACAAGACCTCAACTTCATCCCATTGCTCTGCACCAGAGCCATCAACATCGTAGTAATAGTCTTCGTCATCAGACCCCTTTGGGCCGACGTGGGCCTCTGGCTTGGGCAAATGAGGAACTGATCGACCCGTTCTGTACTTAGCCTCACATGAATTCAACTCACCCCTATTATCAATATATGTTGAACGAGATCAATTTTGGATTTTAAAGATACAAAAGTATTTTAAAAAGTTTTTTCTTTTAGTTTTTTTGTTAATTAATTAATAAAAATGGTTCAATCTTTTAGCCTCTTTATATATATTAATATTTTATCAAAATATTTATTTTAAAATTTTATCCTAGATTGGGCCTCGAACTTAGATATTTCTGATCTGTTTAAGTTGACTAATATTAAATAAAACCTTTTAAAATACTTGAATGTAATATATTAATAAATTTTCATTACAATGATTTCTTTATCAAATTACTTTATCAAAAACCTTTCAAATGATACTAAACATTTTAATGATTTGGCATACAGTGTTGCCAGAAAGAACATTGACAAATCACCATAAACATTTTATTAATTTATCATTTAAAGCCTCTGGAAGAGAGTTTAAGTTTTAAAAATTCCACCAAATCTTGGAAACCTAACCTAACCTAACGTCTTTCTCACCTGGCAATGCGGTGAAGTAGGTCTTGGATGGTTAGGTAAGCCCAGAGTCGTTCCAGAATATTTTCCCTGGTTTGGATTCGAACTTTAGGGGCGATTTCCCATAGGGAGGTTTCGGTGATTCCTTGTTGGTCATGTTGGACCTAAATTCAAATATGAAATATAAAGAGACCATTAAAATAAATTTGAAACAAAATCTGTTTGGCTGAATGGGTAGAAGAGTCGCCTTCAAAGCAGAAGGACCTGGGTTCGATCCCCAACCTAGGTCAAGATAGTTATTTTCAATAATGTTTATTTGTTTGTGTGTGTAATTAAGACCTTTGATATTTTTTTTATTACAATAATGGGTCAAAAAATCATTCATTTGTGCAAAGGGTAAAATTTATTATACTAATTAAGGCTATACCTCTTAGATTTGTAGTCATTAATTTATTTAGAAACAAACAATTAATTTAATTAGCCTAGTTTTTTATTTAAGAAATAATTTCTAAAGGCGGTAGCTTACATATTGCTGTTTTAAGGTTTAGTAAAAGTTGGCTCGCATTACTATAAAATATTATTTTTCTTGTGTAAAAATTGTCTTAGAAAGATATACGAAGGATTTTCATTGTTTCGGAAAATTCATTAAAAAATTCACTCAACCTCATCATAAATGTAAATTTATTTTTTTTGTCAAGATGTCTCAATAGGTGATGTTCTCACCTACTCCAGCTCTAATTAGTCGATGGCTGTTGATATTAATTTTGATAGAAGTGAAACAGGACAGCTTACTTGTGATCCATTAAAGAC
>LR048610.1:61118-91838 GCA_900607525.1 Apocyclops royi
CTCTAAGATTGGAAGTAGTCTTGAGGAGACTACTTGGGCCAAGTCTTAGACGAATTTTAAAGATAACGCTTATCTAAAAATTTAAATTCCACCAGATTACGAAAGGTCGAGACATCTGAAGTTTCATGTTTAATTCTATTAAATTCCAGCAAATCCCCAAACACTGGTCACTATTAAAAGTGTCCAATTCTAGAACCAAGATCATTTTTAAAACACCTTTGCAAAATTTTTTTAAATACAGGTAAAATAAATCAAGGTAAAATGAAAACACCAGGTGTGTCAATTGATCTGTTTCAATTTTAAACTAAGACAGTATTCAAAAATTTAGTGTCTTTAAAAAAGTTAAATTATAATCTTTTTATAATTCCTGAAAGTTCAAAAGCATTCATAAAATAAACTTTTTTATGAGCAGAGTTGCCAGAAATGTCCAAATTTGGCAACACTGTTTGCAAACTTCGTCTCAAAAGCCTAGGTCACATTACCATTGGGTTGGGCACACAAGCCCGAAGGTCCATCCAGTTGCTCAAATAAAAATTCTTGTTTGCATTTGCAAAACAATCTAGACTTATGGTTTCATGCGCTCAACTCAATGGTTACGTGACCGAGGCTTTAGTTAAAAGTTTGTAAACTATCAAACCAATGAGAAGAAAACAAGCTCATTGTGAAATGTTTATGAATGAAGTTACAATTCTTAAAAGAATTTCCTCACTTAATTTTCATAAAAAAAGGCAGCAACTTGAAAGTAAAACATTTGTCTACGTCTGTCAAAAAATTTCTGTGACTGAAGCAAAAGTTTTAATTCAAAATCTTCATTTGATTAACCCATGTTAGTTCAACAAATTTTTATGAAACAAAGAAACTGAATGCAGGAAGTATTTTTCTGATTTGATAAAAACTTCCAGCATCACTAAAATTACTGTGTTCTCATATTTCTCAGATTGCTGAATTTAATTTTAATAGGGGGGCGGGGGTCTAAATGCCCTCAAAGTGCGCATGGGGCCAACCCCCTAATTACAGGCTAGGTTAGGTGAGATTATTTAGTGCAATATAGTGAAAGATGATTTATAATTTTCAATTTAAACAATTATACCTTCGTTAAAATATTGTAAATTCAACAATTTGAAATATGCCTTTAAATTTAAAACGATGTAATCTTTAAAAACGTTGTTTTAATAATCTAACATTAAGGTTTCAAAATATGTTTAAAAAATAAATTTCTTTAGTGCTCATGAAAAGCTATGCTGGATTTTTTTTTCAAAAAAAATGTAATCCGAAAATTTTATTCAGCGGATACTGTGCAGGGTTGCCAGAAATTTCACTGAAATTGCTTTTGTTCCAATGTAACTCTCCTCTGGACACAACAACTTGCTAATGCCAATTTCAAAAAATTTCCCTGAATCTGGCAGCACGGATGCAGTTTTTTTTCTTTACATACATAGACAAACATAAAATTTCAAGATTTTTCCTCTAAACCTCATAAAAATTTTTTGTGAGCTACTTTTCGAAAAAAAATAAAATAAAATAAAGAAACGTCTCGGTAATCAAAATTTTCATCAAAAACAATTTTCATCATAATTTCTGGGCAAACGCAAGAAACAATTTATCATTCAAAATATTATTACATTTCAGATAAATTGCTTAAATAGTTTTTATTTGATTTCATATGACCTTGGAACACATTTCATTACTAAGCTAGTCATTTTGATTTTCCCTTAAAAGTTTATTTCTGATGGAAAATACTTAGCTTTAATAGTATTTTCTAAATTTCCAATGAACTCAAAAAATATAGCTCGAAATTAATAATTCCTCATCCCTGTAAAAATTGTTTTGCCCAGGGTACTATGGGAATCGGGTCGGGCCAGGCCGCGTCATCTCTAACCTAATCTGACACCACCTAGAAGTAGTCCGGCATCATTTAAGCCCAGAACCTCATTTTAATTACTTTTGAAAATGTGACAATTTTGAATTGTGACAATTTTGAATTGTGACAATTTTGAATTGTGACAATTTTGAATTGTGACTATTTGAAACCTCCCCATTTTGCACACAAAATACATTTTTCACATCACTTCTGTTTTTTTGTTTTTGTGTTTTGTTGTTGTTTGTTTGTTTGTTTTAGATATTTATTGGTCAACTGACCGCTGAATGTCTCTCGGGACTGGTGAAAAAAAATTACACCAGGCATGCAGTGTTGCTAAATGATTGAAACAAAATTTTCCAGTTGTTAGAAAATTGGGGTTATAGTCAGTGTTGCCGAAAAATGGTAGTTTTCTGTCTTAAGAAAATTTTTAACAAAGGACAAAAATAATTTTCAGTCTTAGTTGGAATTTTTACATCACTGCTGACAAAATTGGTTAGAGTAAGCTGATGTGATTCATTTTAGAATAAAACTTTTTTTTCTGCTGAGCTTTGACACACAAAAAAATTGTGCATGAACAGAAGACGCAATTAAGGCAGAAATTTTTTGACAGACATAGACAAATGTTTTACTTTCAAGGTGCTGCCTTGCCTTTTCGCAAAAATAAAGTAAGGAAATTCTTTTAAGAATTGTAATTTCATTCATCTACATTTCACAATGACATAGTTTTCTTCTCATGCATTTATTAGTTTATGAACTTTTAACCAAAGCCTCGGTCACATAACCATCGGGTTCAGTGCACCAAACCAGGTAGTGTAGCTTGTTTTGCAGATGCAAAGAAGTGTTTGTAATAGTGTAACTGGATAGACTGGAGGTTTCATACACTTGATCCAATGGTAATGTGACCGAGTCTTAGGTTCCAAAAAACTGCAAGGCACATTCTGGTATTGTTCCCAAAATATCACAACAAACTTTTTAGCAAATTTCCACTTAGGTAAGTAAGGAATGAATGATTGATGAAAATTTTAACACAATTATTTTAAGACCCTGCGAGAACATCGCCCACACAACTCCATAACTCACGATCAATGTGGGTGGAGGGGGGCTGGAGGAGGTTACACACCTCAACTACATAGATAGGGATGTTTTATAATGTCGCAATGGGAGACCACACTTGAAAAATTTGACTGCTAGGTTCACTAGCCACTAAAGGTATTTGGGTATCATTTGTTTATTATGAATTTTTTCCTTTATCTTTGCAATGATCTACATAACCCTTTAAAGACAAGCGCACCTAACGGTCAAGTTTCGGTGCGTGGCCTCCCATTCCCAAATTGTCACTATGGGGGGGGGCCGCCATTGTGGTGCACCTGGAGGGTTTGGTGCCCATTGCTGGATTAAGACCCGGACCCAGGTTGTGTAGTGGGTTCAAGCAATGTATAATCTTAAAATATTCTATTTGCGAAAATTTTTATTACGACAATAAGGGAAATGCAACATTGTGAAATATGACCCATGAACTATAAACTACACAACCTGAATAATTTACAAACTACGTAAAAATCGACCTCATTACAACTAAAATTAAAGCTTCCCCTTTAATTTCATTCTTCGCCCCCCAATCATTTTGACCTATATCAACAAAGAAAACTTTACGGTGAAGTTAAATCACAATATTTAAACAAAAGTTTATGATCTATTGTTTTTCTTGTGGGTGAAGAAAGAAGGCGATTTATAAAACAAAACACTCGGAGTCTGAAAAAACGTTTTGGGCACCAAACGTTTTTGGATTGCTAAATTAAGAAGGCGCCATTTTGCAAGGATATTTATTGCATGGGTATTGTCTGCAAGATTGCCAACTCGATGTGGTTACCTCAACCAGTGGTGCCAGATACGCTGAAATTCAATTGGAAAGTAGCGAGAAGGTATTAATTTCATTAAATTGTGGTATTTTTTTTTCGATTTTGATGGAATTTGTGTGACATATCTGAGAGCGCAAAAATTTAATTTGACTATGGGAATAAAACTAATTCAATTGTAAATTATAAAACGTGTGTTGTGACCCAGAATTTTTTTTGGAAAATCATAATCGTTAAAAATATTTGGGGAAAAAAATCTTTACTTTTAACCCTAATCCTCTCCTAAATGTCATTTTTTTTCTAAACTGTTTATTTCAGTTGTAGATAAAAACAGCAAAATATACAAAGAGACTTTTAATAGTATTTTAATTAACGATTACAGGACTATTTCCTGTCGGGGGTGGGGGTGGGGGTGAAGCTAAAGAGACATTTTAAAAAGAGATTACAAGTCATAACAACATTTAAATGTTGCTACTTTGTCAGGTTTAGTAGTTTTCAAAACTTCCTTAAAAATGTCCAAGATGTAAAAGGGAAATTACTTCGGCCTATATTTCAGATAAAAAAAGTCAAAATGAATAAAATTGGGGATTTTTCTTTAATGAGTATTGTATGTAGACAACCTGACCTTCAATTGGGGAGTTTCAGACAAGTCTCGACTTGCTTTGGGCCGCATGTTCACAGCATGTGTCTTGAAAGGCTCAAGTTTTGACAAGTTTGACAGGTCGACTTGTGGTCGCCAGCTTGATACCATTGTGGGTCACCTGGGTCCCATAAATCATGAGCAAAAAAGGGCACTAGAGAAAATGAGGTCCTATAAAAGGGGCAGATAACTCCACAAGAGTTCAATGGTTTTTAAAGATCCTTCTAAGGTGCTACAACATTGCGTAAAGTGAACTTTCAGCAACACTAAAATGATTCACAATCTGTAAGTCATTTTCACACTCTCAGATTAAAGTTTTATCAGGACAAGTCATTGGTTATTTACTTCTGACATGTACAACAAATAGGTTTTCTAGATTGGCTACTAAATTCTTGCCTGGCAAGCAAGGTAAAGATCTGTAAAGTAAAGGTTGGTTAGTTAGCCACTTAACCTAAGTGAATACATTGTTGATGACATCATTACACGCAACTTTAAAGAGCTTTATTCTCACATAGTGAGTCATGTTTTTCAAAACATTTTCTTCTTATGAACTTTGGTACCACTTGTAGTAAAAATATCTAAATGAAATTTCAGTGAAAACTTATATGTTTAAGACATGGCTTGCTTTAATTACTACCTGCGTGTGATGATGTCATATGAAGATTAGTAGAACATTGGCCAAGTGACCAACCTTTACATTAAAAAAATCTTTAGTAAAGTGACATTACAAAATAAATCAAACAATCAGGGGTCATTCTTACAAAGACCTGAGAAAATTCGTAAAAAACTCATAACTAATAAAATTTATTTGAAATTTCGAGAGATTTAGGTAAAAATTTGGCGAATTTTACATTGGGGTGCGTTCTGAATAGGGAAAATTCCCCCTAGAAAATTTTTATGACATCGACCGTTTATATGAAAAAAATTATTTATCCAATCAAAGAAACATCAATGTCAACATTATCTGCACAAAAAATTTCAGTAATTTAAATTTCAAAAAAAAAATTACAACCAAGTAAATGAAAATGGTGTTTATACTTTTAGCTGATTGGTCGGGTTGATCTTAAACTGAACTCAACCCTACACAGCGGGTAAAGAAAGGTTATCTTATAACCAATATCCATCTCCGTTACCTCTGAAAAAACGCACATTTTTTCAGATCTTAGGATACATCATTTTACTTTAAAAAAATGAAGGTAGAGCCGTTACGCAATAGATTTCGAACTGGTTTATCATGCAAAAAAATCAAGCCAATAAAAGTCTGATCGTAGCTGCCTTTTGAGGACAAGAAAAAAAAAGACAAAACCGAAAACACATCGACACGACCAATATGGATATCTACCTTCTCTACCATCTGGGTCAAATTTTTTGAGAGGGGATGTACAAAAGTTAATTAGAGGGGGATAATTACAAAAACAGTAAGGCAATAAAGAAAGTATTTGAACTAAATTATTTGACAAAGATTCAAAAATAACCTAGCACAAACTTCACTCTCAGTGCTGCCACTTTTGGTGGAATTGCGTACATAAAAATTGGCAACTCAAGTATCAAGTTTATAGGAAAAAAGCGCGCAAACCTTTTGATTTGATTCTTGGTGGAATTTCAATGCTTTTCTGGCTGTACTTGTCACTTATACATGGAGTGATCAAATTATAAATTTGCTGGATATTAAGAAAATACAAAATGAAGCAGACTGTAGAAAAATAAACCTAATCATATCTGAGATAAGCCCATTTGGGAAATCAGCACTTAAAAAAAATTTACTTGGCCGAAAAAAAAGTTCTGAAAAATTCCATATAGTTAAAGAGCTAGACAGATCTTATAGGAATCAAGCTGCTAGGTTCTAGGTGCTAGTAAAAACATTATCTAATGCAAAACAGAAGACTTTAAAGCTTAAGAGTGTCCTTTGCTAATCTTATAATGATCGGCATTTTTTAGAACTACGTTATAGGTAGAAAAAAAACTTCTTTTTTTAAATTAAAGTTACAAGTTTCTTTTTAAAAATACATTTCGAAAACATTTTCTTACTTTAAATGAAAATAAAGCTGTGCTGTATAATTACTTACAGAAAAAAATCATTAGTGGACAAGCAAAGACAAAAGGGAGATTAAAATCTTCCGAAATAGATTGAATTACTGCGATTTAAGCCACGTTCATCGCTACTTCAAAAATGTTTGTACGTACACACAGCAGTGTTGCCAGATCTGGTGGAATTGCATGACGAAATTGAAACTATGATCTTTTGTAAGGGATTTTATATCAGAAAAGCAATATTTTCGATTTGATTCTGGTGATATTTTAAATCATGTATCTGGCAACACTTGCAAGGTAAATTTAAAATCTTAGTTTTTAATGTTTGATTTGAATACGTATTAGCAAGAAAGGTTTCAAACTGTTGCAATCTCAAAATGACGGAGATCCATTTCTCTAACACCGGGTTCTAGTATGCCACCCCCCCACACGCACATATAGGGCTAAGGTAGGCACTAGTACTCCGAGAAAGAAACTGTCGCTTTTCTCCATCTGTCGCAATGGGAGGCCTAACCTGCAAACTTTGGCCGCCAGGTTCACTAGCCAATAAAGGCATTTAGGTACCATTGGAATGTGTTAAAACATTTTCTTGTCTTTGAAATGATGTTGTCAACCAACGTAAAACATTTAAAGACTAGTGGACCAAGCTGTGAAAACTTTAGTGCGTGGTCTCCATTCCAAAATGATGCATTAAGCTTGGGTCACATAACTACTACGACAGTCGTACGAACTCATAGGCTAAGCCCATTGATCAAATATGAATAAATACTTATATTCATACAATGGGATAGGCCATGATTTCGTAGGGCCGTCGTAGTGGTTATGTGACTATGGCTTTACCATTTCTCCAAGGTACGCCACCACGACCCCCCTCCATACACACAGAGCTACGGTTGGCGCCAGTACTCCGAGAAAGGCCCAGAGGTTAAGTTAATTGTTATTTAATTTTAAAAATTAAAAAAATTTGCCATTTTGCGCATTGTTTCTAAAAGGGATTTATGACGAAATGATTTAGGACCAGATACATTGGTACGCACTAGTGGAGGGCACGGGCCGGTTTTTTAAGGCTCGGGCCGAGTCGGGCCGTAAAAAATACTTTGGCCTGGGCTAGCTTTAGGGCCAGCATGAGCTTTTATAACAGTAGCACTTGGCCCGGGCCAGCCCGCGGGCCAGCCCAGCCCTCGCCCACCACTAGTTCCCACTCTGATCTGACTCAAGGAATTTTATAATAAATGGTTGGCGGACCTCACAGGATTCGAGCCACGATTAAATTTTTTTTTTTAATCACATCTGAATATTTTCGTTTTGTAATGTAACTTTTTATAAGATGAAGAAAATGCAATTTTCAATGTATCGTATAACATCCTAAGTCGAAAAATAAGTTAAAAAACTTTGATTTTTTTTCCCCATGAAGAAAAATTAGGTCTGAGAATAAAATTCATTACTTAGGAAATGGTGATATGAGACCAAACTTAGTATGAAGTATTATAATTTTTTTCCAAATTGTCGCGTTTTCCATATTGTCGCAGTTTAAAACAGTCACAAATTGAAAATTCTGAAATTATGTTTTTAATTTTAAGAGTAAATGACCTAGCCTAACCTAACCTATGTTAAAGAATCGAACCGGACCCAACCCTTACCCGGGGTATAGCGATAATTTTACATTAGCAGAAAATATAATTTGTAACATTCTTATATTTTTATTCTTAAGAGTTATCAGTCAAATTTAATCTTTGTAAATTAAAATAAATGTTTTTTTACCTTAATCTGATGTCAGATCGAATATGCACCGAATGAGCAAGTCGCCGATATTTCTTTTGGTCACTGTCGTCGTTTTCTTTGTCGTCCTCTTCGGAATCGACATCGACATCGACAGATCGACGTTGGTGTCGACGTGAGACCGGTACGAGGACTAAGCTGTGATCCTAAATAATTAAATTTTCGATATTTTTCAAGGTTCTTTTACAGTGGTAATAATTTTGGGATAATTTTTCAATATAACATTATGTCACTCTGCTTGGAGATTAAAAAAAAATTATGTTCAAAAATCGGCCTTTAGTTGCCAATTAACAAGGTGACTCAATTTATTTATTTGTTTTTACGACTTTGCTCACTCTGATAAAAGGTAATTAAGCGCTCAAAATTAACCATGGGGAAACTTAACACGTTCTTATATTATTATAGTTACGACTTCTGAATTTACCCCTCTTAAATATTTCTTAGGAAAATTACTATTATAACTTGTTCACTATCGACTTTTTTTACATACTAAATCATTGGCTCATTCTAACTCTCAATAATGTTTTGGGTTTTCTTTTTATAAGATAAATACTTATCATAAGTCAAAGAGTTCATGTTCGAATACTTTTTTTCTAGAAAAACTTGATTGACAAGTGTTTAAAAATGAAACACAGATTGTGTTCGATTTCAATCATCAAATCTCAATGGAAGTTGAGATGGGCGCGGCCCGGCGGGTGGCCCAACTCAGCTACTGTTTGTTATTACGAGCCGGGTTGGGCCTGTCCTATCCTGACTCAGAAAAAAATTACTCACTGACAGATTTTTCAATCAACTTTAAAATCTGTAATCATACAATACTCCTGTCTGTGATTTTAGCTGAAATTACTGTAGTTTTGAAAGGGGCAATGCTTTATGTTTTTAAACATTTAAATGGGAACTTGAATTTAGAAACGTTTACTTATAAGCTAAGTTGTACTCATTTGGTAAAACAGAGGGGAAACAACCGAAACTTTCGGGTTCGCGAATTTTCAAGCTATGTACTTGAATACGAATTTGCTCTTTGGACGGGGACTACAATTTCTACTACATGAAATTGACGATATCATCTCAGGTAATTGATTACAAAAATAAAAATTCTCACCTTATGAAGCCTAATGGCATCCGCCTGTTTGTTCGCATCCGTCAAAATTTCTCCGTTAAGATTGAAAACACGTAAAAATAGCAATAAAATTAGCAGTAAGCTCATGCTGACACAAAACCAATTTCACGACTAAAAAGTACAGTGATTATCTTTATTAGAAGGATTTAATATTCGTGGTAAATGAAGAGAGACACTTTTTTTAAGTTTGATAACTTTTGAGACACTAACAAGGGACTTGCGAGATGCGACATAAATGAGTTTGACAACGTTGCGCTGTGAAGAAGGGAGGTGGGCGAAGTAGCCGTAGAAAAAACTGGCACATAATACATATAGAGTAAGTTTGTAAATAGTCCAAGCTCCCCAGGGCTTTTATAAAATAAAAAAATTTAATTTGCAAATAAAAATTCTATAGATTTTTTTATTTTCATTGTATTTTTATTGCAAAAAATAAAGAAGTTATTTTATTTTTAGCTTTGCTTTTTCCATTAAGATTGACTTTACATAGTATATAGGTTGCATCGTGCTGTAAGAGCGCGCATTAGTGCGTGATTTTATTTCGAGCCTCAATACTCGACACTCGAGTCTAGAGAGTTCATATCGTAAAGTTTACTATTACGCGGTCTTCGACAATTGTAGGTAGTAATGAAAACGGTCATTTTTCAAATTTGGAATTGCGACTTTTTTTACAGAGAAAAATTGGGAAGCTCCTGTTAAAACATCATAAATTGCCCTTCCCTAACCCAAAGTACTTACTTTGCCCTAACCGCCACAGATAAAACTACGATCTAGAGCCCCACTTGTAGAGAAGGGCGTGGGTCAATATTTTTGTAAATGGGTCGGGTCGGGTTAAAACCTGATATGACCTGACCCATTTCAACCCAACTTGTGGGTCGGGTCAGGAAAAAAAAGAAAGGGTGGAATGATCCCAAATTATTCAACAAAATAATGTAAGCTTAGGGTATAAAATGGAAAGATTTATCTATCTCTGGAGGTGAGTTAAGGGTCATTCACATGACTGCAGAATCTGCTCAAGTTTGCAGATTTTTACTGCAGAAAGATAAATAATTGGCAGAATAACCTTGATCATTTGAAATAAGACATTTTTATTGAGAATAAGCAATTTTAGAGTGATTTTACTTCAGGAAATCTGCCATTGTGAGCAGAAAATTTTTTGCAGAAATTTTTTGCAGAAAATTTTTTGCATAAATGTTTTTTATTCTTAATGACCCGGATCAGAAATTTCCTGACCCGGGTTAAACCAGGTTCAAAAAATACTGACCTAACCTGGGTCAAAATGGGTCGGGTCAGAACCATGCCCATCTCTACCCACTTGACAATTGACATTGCTTCGACCAAGAGCGGCTCCACTTCGATCAACCTACTGTAATAAATATTGTTCACCGAATCTTCAAAAAAATCTTCTAGGTAAGTCTTTAGACATAAACAGTATTCGTTGTGAAATCGGTTGTTGAAATGTAAACATTCCTTATTAGGTTTAAAGAAAGCAACTGAAGTATATTACATTCTTATCATGAAAAAGTAAGAGATCGAATTATTCACAATGGACAGCCCACGTCAGTCAGAATTATCTTAAGCCCAACCTACATTTATCAATCAATGTAAAATATATGAGGCTAACTTTAAATCTTGCAAGTTAAAAAATTTTTAGAATATGCACTGTATAATCTTTTCTTTAAAAAGGAAATTTCAGAAAAAAAATCACGAAAAGCGAGAAAATCTTTTTCTAAACTCAACTTCAAAACCGAAGTGTACTTAAGCCGGGGTCACATAACCATTGCGACTAGCTGCACGATCTCATTTTGGGCTAGTCGCCGAGGTTGGTGCGACTAGTCGCACAACTAGTTGCACGACTTTGGAACAAGTCACACGACTAGTTAACAACTTTTTCACTTGTTGCATGACGAAAATTGGTTGTGCAACTAGTCTTGCTACCAAATTGGTCTTCCTACTAGTTGCACGATCAATTTTCGTCATGCAGCTAGTCGCACCACTAGTTGTACGATCAATGTTTGTCGTGCGACTAGTCGCAAAGTCATGCCACTAGTTGTACGACTAGTAGCAAAGTCACGCAACTAGTAGTGCGATGAGTCGTACAACTTTGTGACTAGAATTAGTTGCATAGTGAAATCGTTGTGTGACTCAGGCTTTAAGCGACAAATTTGATATCTGAAGAAAGACTTAAATATCTTTTAATGGGAAATAAATTTATTTGCCTTCGGATATTTTACAACTCACGAGTGAAATAAGTAAATCACAATGTTTGAAAAGGTTGTGAGATAGCTTCAGATAGTGAGTGAGAGGCTTCAAACCTTACAAATAATGGCGAAAGGTTGCGTGATTCTTTCGGAGACAATTAGTTTGTAGTTTGTAACAGTCTTTATTTTTTATTATATTTTTCATTATCATTGTGAGTAGGCCTTCACCAAATTTTCCATCTTCAAAATACACTTTTCAAAGGAGAAAGGAGACTTAAAACTAATTGAACGGCCGAGAAAGTCTTTATGGACTATGAGATATCTATGACATACTTTTTCTTCATATCCATGGCATTATGTTACGTCACAAAAAGGCGCGTATTCCAATTTTCAACTGAGATAAATATACCGAATTTGAAATTATTTTCATTTGATTGGATATTTTTAAATATTTCTTGAAGATGGGAAAAACAAAGCAGAGCAAAAGAAAAGCAGACGCCTCTTCAATGCAGTCTTCAAAAAAATTGAAGCTTGAAAATGAAAATCACATTGAAGTGAATGAAGACGTTTCTGAATACGGTATTCTTCGTCAGAAGAACATCGAACATCGGGAAAGACTTTTTAGAGAGCTGAAGCTCGGAGAAGCCGCCAACGAATTAAAATCTGGTAAAAAGTATTAAAACGGGTTTTGTCGATGAGTCTAATTAAAAAGTCTTATCACGTAACGTCGGCGAAATATTTTTTCTTAAGTAGCCTTGGCGACTCCTTCTAAACCATCCAAGCGCGGTTTGGCAGCGATTAAGAAACCGAAACTAGAGACCCAGGCCGAGCCGGAAAGAAAATCTTTGAGGCTTCGCAGGATTGACCCCGACACAGGGCTAACATTGCCAGAGAAGGAGCCCAAGCTGCATACCGTCTCTTCTGTCGAAGACAGAGAAAGGTTTTGGTTCTAAAACTATTATTTTCAACTGGAAGAAGGACCTAATTGATAATAAAATTTACATGCGAATGCAATGACATACATACCTCCTTGCTATTAAGAATTTGCCTTGCAATCTTGAAGGTTTTAAAAACGTTGATGATAAGAAACCGTTCATCATTACTGAAATTTCTTTTTTTCTTTGCTCTGTTTCTTTTTTTAATGTAAGTTAATGCAATATAGAATGTTATGCACCGATGATAATTTTGTTGTTGGTGGTGTTCAGGCATCCTTTGACTGACCTGTACCTCAGTGATGTGGCCGAATGGAGAACATCTGTCGGAGTGGAAGCCATGCAGTCCCTAGCGGAGGAAAAAAAGATCTACTTGCAAACTCTTTCGTCTTGTCGAGAACCAAAGTTGTCGGATCGTCGATGCTTTGAAGGCAATTTGAGAAAAAGCCTCGGAAGATTAAAAATTTCGGTGAAAATTTTCAATCGATCTCTGGCCTTTAGCAGACGAATGATACGTCCAAAAAAGCGATAAAAAAATTTAAAGATAATATTCTTTGTTTTTGCTTTATCGCCTGAAAGTTATCGCTCGTCTGCCGAAACCCTCAATCTGATCATGTCTCGAAATTTACTAATGCACTGGGAAATTTTTTTACGACCACACAAACTTTTTTTGACGACGAATATATTCAGACAGTTTTTTTCAAGTGATTGAAAATATTTACAAGGTGTATCAATCAAAAGAGAATCTTTGAAGAGAAAAGGGTATTTGCATTAAAAAAAGGATCACTATTACATGACGACTAAGGTGTCGCATTGGTTATTCATATGATAACATAAAATGAATAATGGTCTAGCTTTTCTTTCTCAATAACTTCACTCTCCCGTCTTTTAGGCTGAGGATGTGTGCAAAGTTACGCCAAGTCGAATTTTCTCAATGTCGATCCATCCATCGGAATCGACGCTTCTGCTCGCAGCCGGAGACAAATGGGGCTCGGGTAAGCTATACTCTTGGCGCAAAAAAATAGATGCGGGTCAGCTTAGTTATGAATAGAGGAATCTTTGTTCAGACGAACGCTACGACAGGAAAGTTAGATAATTTTTCCTTAAATAATTTTTTAATGTAAAAAGACAGCTTAGTTTTATTTTGTAGTTGGGCTTTGGAAAGTCGATGACGTCACCTCGGAGACTCATGGAGTTCAAGTCTTTTACGTAAGGCACATTACGTACTTGTTTCAGTGTTGGCAATGGTTAATGATCTGGTGGAATTCCCTGGATATGAAAGAGGTTATATAAAGCAATGAAACCTCTTTGATTTTGGTGAAATTTGAGAACATCTCTGGCAACGCTGCTTTTTTCCTCAGTCTTTCATTCCGAATTGTGAATTTTTTATTTTATTTTTCTCATTACTTTGAAATTTCAGCGAAAAATGGATCACATTTTAAATAGTCGTTTTGGCGCAATGCACATTCGTCGCAATTCCTTACTGTCGCAAAATAAAAATTTTGACTTTTATACACTAAATAACTTAGCCTATATTGAAGGATAGCTCGGCCGGTTGCACCAGGACTAGTGTTGCCAGATCTGGTGAAATTCCTTAAAAATTGGAACAAGAGGAATAATTTAATATTTTGTTCTGGTTTTGGTGGAATTTTGCTAACACTTCTGGCAACACTGACCCCCATTGCGAAGATACGATAATACCCCGAAAATTTTTTTATGTTCAAATTTCATGTTGAGTCAATTTCATCATTTTTCAGCCTCATGTTCGACCAATCAACTGCCTCACATTCAGTTCCTTCGATTCAAACAAATTAATTTCGACAAGTTACGACGGAACTGTTCGGGCCCTTGATCTCGAAAACCAGGTAGCAATGTTCGACCCTATTATACAACTACCTTGTCCCACTTCAATAAAAATGTATAATTTCCTTTGCTCATATATTGGTCCAGCTTTTCTATTTTAACGTGGATTTTTGCGTAAAATAACTTTCATAACATTGACATAGGTACCAATGTTCGACCTTGTCCCACTTTAAAAATATGCAAAATTTTCTTTACCAATAAACTGGTCCAGCTTTTCAATCGTAACGTGGATTTTCAAGTAAAATTAGCTTTATAACATTGAGAACAGGTAGGAAACTGTCTTAAGCCTTGGTCACTTAACCACCACGGCGTCCGAACGATATCATTGGTCTAACCCATTGTAAAAATATAAATACTTTTTCATATTTGAGCAATGGGCTAGACTTTTAGTTTTGTACGACCGCTGTAGTTGTTATGTGAGCA
Source organism: Apocyclops royi (assembly GCA_900607525.1). Taxonomy (NCBI): domain Eukaryota; kingdom Metazoa; phylum Arthropoda; class Copepoda; order Cyclopoida; family Cyclopidae; genus Apocyclops; species Apocyclops royi. Next base: position 75,822 of record LR048610.1, read on the forward strand.
AGGTAACAGCATTTTCGTATACTTTTTGTGCCTATCTGTAGTCAATGTTATAAAAAATTACGATCGTATTTTACAACAAAGTTGTCCCACTTCATTAAAAAAGCAAAATTTTAGTTAAATATAAAAAGGTCCAACTTTTCAATCGTATTATACGAGTTACAATTGAAAAGTTGAACCGTTTTATAAGTAACTAAAATTTTGTTCTTTTAATGAAGTGGGACAACTTAGTCGTAAAATACGATCGTAATTTTTTATAACATTGACTACTGGACGTTGGCAATTATGTTTCATAAAAGTTTTCATGCATTTGCAGTGCCAACTAAAGTGGGGTTCACAAATGATCGCAAAGGTTGCGATTGCCTTGTGACTAAACGTCGCAAGGAGGTCGGCAACTAGTCTCAGACTGGTTGCACGGTCACAAACTAGTCTCATACTGATCGCATATTGATCATAAAGTGGTCGGGACTCGTCTTTTTGAGGAGTCTAGTCGAAGATTAGTCTTGGCCACTTTATGCGACCATTTGCAAAACCCTGCGACATTTAACAGCAAAATACTTGTAACCCTGGCGATCAAGTGTGAACCCCACTTTAGGGTAAATTTTGTTAAGGGTTTTGATAGTTATTAAAGATAGATTATTTTATGCTAAAAGAGTAACATTTTAACAAGTTTTAAACTTTTTTAACGCTAACTTTTTTAAAGTTATGAAGTGCAGTTTTTGAAGAACAGTATTTGACTCTAACGTTTCCGTTCCAAGGTGTTTAACTTGGTTTACGGAACAAGCGATGATGAATCATCATTTTATACGGGTTACCATTGTCAGCTGACGGACTCTACTTTCTTGATTTCTCTCGGCAGAACTGGCATTGTTGGGCTGGTACGGATATCTTAAGCCGATATCTTCGTAAGTCATCTCATCTCAAATTTGAGATGAGACGGTGAGAAAACCTCAATGTTTCCTCAATATTCCCAACCTCATTCAACTCAAATTTGAGATTAGATGACTCATTCAAATATCAGGTTTAGACTTATGTAATTCTTATTACTTGGATTAGGAGTGTAACGAGCAGAATTTTTTTTGAACTGTTTTTTTTTGTTTGTTTGTTTTCTTTTTTTTTTTTTGTTTTGTTTTGTTTTTTCCTATTTTTAACAAGCAATCTTATTGGTTCAAATTCAAGCCAGCTCGAATTTCTAACGAACGAGCTGAAGCCCTCTTTGAGCCACTTTTTTCCTAAGCTTGCAAGTTTTTTCGAGCCTCAAGCCGGCTCGATTAGATTCCTAACTTGGATTGAGAGCGCAGTTAATCAATTTGAATATTTGGACATGCCCAATCTTAATTGCTCAAAATTTTAAAAGTGATTTTAGGGGGCTGCTGCCCACTGCCACCTATTCTTGGATGGTATCACCTGACCTAACCTTACTACCCTAGCACTTTATTAGTATTTTTGTTCTATTTTGAAGCAGTTGATTTCGAAGCTCTCCACTTCGAACTAGTCTGTTTTAAAGTAAAACTATGCAGGACTTTTGTTCTATAGTCTCTTAAAAGCTAGGTTGTTGACTTCAATATCTCAAATATTTTTTGTTACGTACAAGGTTCACCTATGTCTTATTACTTAAAAGTCAGATCATTGCATTAACCAAAGATATTTTGTTTTCTTATGTATTGGAACAACTTAATCCTGTCATTTGTAGGTTGATACGCGCGTGAGTAATTTGAAGCGGGTTAGAGATTATCAAGCCTTTGATGGTGTCTCGGCCCGAAACGCAACCGTTCATCCTGTGAAGAGAGACTATTTTATGGCATCGAATACTCGAGCCGAGTGTTGCATTTTTGACATGAGGGGAAAATCGAAGAACCTCAAAGCTGTCAGGTTGATTTTACAAAGCAACGGTGATAACGAAATAACGATAAAATCGTAGATTCATTTATGTAATAGATGATAAAAAGTTTTTTCTTTATCGGGATAGACTATTAATCCAATTTGTCGCAGTTACCATTCATAGATAATCGTCACACTTTGAAAAATTTTTAACTTTACATTAAAAAACCTCATCTAACCTGTATTATGTGTCCAGCCCTAGCCCTGCTGGGGGGTAACGGGAGCCCTCTGCAAACGTGGGATTAGCGACAATTTTACATTGCGACAATGTGAAATCTTCTCTCCCAAGATTTAGAGTTTTCATATCTTATGAATTAGAGCGAATGATTGATAAGTTATTTTTTAACGTTAAAATTACAATTAAAAACTTACTCACAATTTGAAAAAAAAAATAAAATTTTGAATTTGCTTTTACTTTTACTTTTTAGTTCACTGACTGGCCACACAAAGGCTTTGTCGTCATCGACCTTCTCTCCCGTTACCGGAAACACTGTCGTGACTGTATCTTACGACAACAAGCTGAGAATCTATGACGTCACAAATTTTGAACAAAAATTGGTGCCAAAAATTCAAATTTCGCACAATAATCAAACCGGTCAATGGCTGACCACCTTCAAGGTAAGCTGTCCCATTTCTGTCAAAAGTTTCCTTAAGAACAAAAGGTCAAGCTTTTCCAAACAAAAAATACTTTAAGGGCACTCAGTGTCCGGAATGTTATAACTGAAGCCTCAGTCACATAAACTTTGGGTCGAGTGCACGAAACCGTAAGTCTTGCTTGTTGTGCAAATGCCAAGAATTACTTTTATTTGTGCAGCTGGATAGACTTGAGGTATTCTACGCCTGACTCAATGGTTATGTGACTGAGGCTTAAATTCGATTAATAAAAAAAAATAGAATCCATTGGTTTAAATGTCACGAAACCTCGACTTTTTTAAAGGCTGAATGGCAGCCTCGCCGAGATGATCTTTTCTTTGTTGGCTCGATGAGCTCGCCGAGACAGCTCGATGCCTACACCAGTACTGGAGATCACTACACGCTACAAGGGGAACACCTGGTATGATAAACCTTCTAGTCAGCAAAATAACAAATTAGTCAAGTTTAGATTCTGGTGGAAATCGGATGGCATTTTTGGCAGCACTGGTTAAGTTTAGTGTATGTAGTTAGACAAGATTTATAAAGTATCAGTTGGTCACTTAACCAATTTTCTCAGCATTTTCTTATGACGTCATAGCGTGCAGGTAGTAAATAAAACAGGCCGCATCTTTAATATACAAGGTTTGTCAGAAGTTTCATTCAGAATTTTTATAGCCAATGATGCCAACTTACACTACAAGTAAAAAATCTTAATGTAAATACTCTAGCATTGAAGTAATAGCTCTTAAAATTTGTGCTGTTATGATGTAATCAAAAATGTGTGCTCTCAGGTATAGTAGCTAAAGCCCTGTTCACATTTGGTCGCAAGCACTTATACATACGTTGTGTAGAGTCTGTGTGAAAATGCACAAGCACAAGTAGACTCTACGTAAGTAGCTACGCAAGTAGCCATGCAAGTATGAATGTGTATATGTGCAGCATACAACCTACTTGTAAGGCTACTTGCATAGCTACTTGATACATACATACCTGTAGTCAATGTTATAAAAAATTACAATCATATTTTACGACAAGTTGTCCCACTTCATTAAAAAAGCAAAATTTTAGTTACTTATAAAATGGTCCAACTTTTCAATTGTAACTCGTATAATACGATCGTAATTCATTTATAACATATAACATTGACTGCAGATCGTACACTACTTGTGTGGCCACTTGCATACTTGTGCATTTTCTCGTAAACTCTATGCAACCTAGTCGCACGAGCTTGCGACCAAATGTGAAATAGGCTTAAGGGGCCAATTAGAAAAGAATTTTCATGCACTGTTTAAATAGATTTAGTCTAAATACTAATCAATTAAATCACTACACTTTTCAAGTTTTAAGCAAAGAAATATTTTTAACAGAAAGAGTTATATATATATTGTACCTTCTTAAAGTCTGATCATTGAATATAAATTTTGTACGCGATCTCAATCAGTGTTGCCAGATTTGGGGAAACTACCTTAAGTCGGAACTACAAACTTTCGTGTCTAAAGGGGACTTTTAAAGAAGCATAAAATATTTTTTTCTGATTTTGGGGAAATTCTGCTGACATTTCTGGCATCACTGATCTCAGTGTCAATGAAGTGAGTTTAAAAGTGAAAAAATATTGTCCTTCTAACTAGAAATCGATTTCCTTTTTAATCACTGAAGTTCAATTTTTTTAGACAACTATCTGTTCAATCGTGAAATCTCATCCTTCGTTAGAGATAGTCGCCGGTGGAAACTCGTCGGGCCGAGCTTACATTTTTAGATAAAATTCGTTTTATCATTTATTTAAGAAACAAAGTCACACATTTTAAATTCATACCCACGCTAACTTCCCATTTTGGTAGTTTTAATTTTTCTTTGAAATAAAAATGTTTGTCACGAATTTTTTTTTATTCTTGATTACTCGAGACCAAGTCTATATGTGAGAAATTTTTAATTCGTAAGTCGGTCGTACACTTGAACCTAAGTTGCTTGTACAACAACACTGAGATTACCACAAGACAGACTTGATCCCATACCATTTTCTCATAGAGTCAAATTGTCGTAAACTAGAGATTTTCAACGGTTTTTTTAATCCTACACACAAATTAACCTAGCCTAAGAAATATTATGTGTTCGGCCCCCCTAAACCTGCAGGGGGCACAAGATCCCGACAATATTCAACCTCCTATGCTATTAGTTAAAATGGTTGCAAACACTCGATTTGAAAAATCATGAAAACGGTTTATTGCGCAGTAAAGTCAATCACAATGATTTTCCCCAAAAAGCAGTTTAAGAATTGCTCTGATTTAAAAATAAATTTGAATAACACACATTTTATATAAGCCAGTTGCATTGGAAATCATATTTAATTAATCTCTTTTGAATTAGGCTTTGAAATCTTATCAACAATCGCTGTATTTTAAAATGCAAAATTAAAATTACTTGAAAAACTTTCATAGACATGGAATGAGAATTAATTGACATCTTTGGAAGAAACTTGATCACAAAAAAGCAATTATGAAGACTTTCGAATTGACCGTATAAATAGTAGCCGGTGACGTAATTTCACTACGCAACTTGTGATGCGAAAAAAGGCTCGTTCAAATCAACTTCAGTCTTTTTTTAGTGTGTGGAATTTTAATCATTAATTAATTAAATGCCATTGAAGTTCAGGTCTGGTGATTCTTTAATGCTATTTGTAATTTAAGGATGATTAAAAAAAATAGACATAAAAACTATATCTGCTAAAATTACGAAACTCTGTCTTAAGAATTAAAAATTTTAGACAGCTTCAAGACCGCCCAAGGTTTCCGGAGCCAAGTCACAGTGACTGAATTATAGAATAAAGAAAAAGTTATCAAATCACACTGATTTTTGGTCTAATATAAGATTTCAAATCAAACTTTTTTTTTACAGGAGCTAAAACTGTTTTCTCTGTAAAACTTTATCTGTTGTAATTAAGACACTTTGGCAAAAGCATGATTAATTATACTAAGAATCTTTTAAAATTCAACGCTTTTAAAAATGTTTTTCGTGTGTGGTCACCCATAAAAATTAGGGATAGTTAATTTTCTAGCTCGGGAAATATTTCTGCGACAAGCGCGTCGAGCAAGACCAACACTAAGTGCTTATTCGTTGTAGGGTCCTGCAGAGCGTCAAAAATGACTCGAGTCCCTTCAGTAAATTTCTCCGGGCCTGTGACAGGCTCGAGAATAGGTCTCAGAAAATTTTGGAAGTTCGTGAGGGCTTCCTCCTTCTTCTTGGCTAGATCATCTTGTATTGTTTCGGACTTAGGATCAAATATGGCCCCTAAGTATTAACAAAAATATTTGATTTTATAAATAGCGTTTTATAAGTAGCGTTCTCAGATGTTGCGACTAGACTTCACAAGTAGATCGGCAACTAATCGTAGACTTGATCCAAGGTCGCATATTGATTATAAAGTCGTCGTGGACCAGTCTTTGTTACTCGTTGCAGACACAAATGTGAACTGGGCTTAATATATTGAAACTAACAATCTAAAGCGAGTAAATATTTTCAAAGATTTTCTAAATGAATTTTGTGATTCGAAATTAACCTTCGAGCAATCGGCAAAGATGAACGAGTCGCATGGTGTGCAAGACGTTGGTCAACTTGGTGTCGATGGCATACTCCACTAGCCAGTCGAAGCTGTTTCGAATGAGAATGCCGACGCCGATGCAAAGCTGAAGCGTTGTCCTAATAGAAAAATTATTTTTGACTGCTTAACCTAAAGCTTCGGTCACATCACCAATTGGGTCCAGCGTACAAAGCCAAAAGTCTAACTTGTTTTGCAAATGCAAAGAAGTATTTTTATTTGTACAACTGGATAGACTTGAGGTTTCATGCGCCAGACCCAATGGTTATGTGACTTCTAAGCTTGGAAAGTTCACAAACTGAAAAGATTTTAACCGTATTTTTCCAGATTTAAAACGCTAAATCTTTTAGCATTAAGTCACGGTCACATAACAAATCGGGTCGGGCCCAAGACCCGGCATATTGCTAATGCTTGAGACAAAGTTTTCCTTGTAAAACTTTTTTAAGTGAGACCAAATTTAAATGTGACCACGTTGGGGGAGGTCGTAGCTTATAACAGCAGTCACATAAACATTGCGTCGAGCGCACGAAACCAAAGGTAGCTTGTTGCACAAATGAAAAGATATCTTTGCTTCGATGACTAGACTTGAAGTTTTGTGGGCCCGATCGAGTGGTTGAAAGATTGTAGCTTTTACGACGTCTTTGGTCACACAAAGATTAAGCCTTGTTCACATTTGATCGTACAACTTTGCGACTTGTGTACAATTGATTGTCTGAAGCTTTTCAAATATATGTAGGTAAAAAAATAGCTGCCTGCAGTAACTACCCTATGACAAGTTCACAGCCTTGCCAAATCATTGCAAAACGTAGTTCTAACCAACTCGCAAGGTCATACGATCAAATGTGAACACCCCTTTATGTGAACATAACTTTTATTGCGGTAGGAGGCCGGTCCCTTGCCCTGCTCCGGTACCCCCCCTCCTCCCGCCATTGCAACATTGTGGTAATAGTGACAATATTGGAATTCCCACAATTTAAGAATACCCAAAACACGTATTGATTTAAAAGCGTGACTATCTGATAAAAAAAAATTGAGCTTTATATGGAAGCGGGGCAGGCTTGCATGTCATATGTCCGTAACATTTTTAAGACGTTATTTTTGGACGAATAAGATAGTGCCTTTATCTACATAGAAGAAATTGTTTCAGTTACATCAAAATAAACCTTGAAACGCAGAAAACTTTGGCCAGAAGGAAGACAATCGTATTATAGACCCCTCGATCCCTTCGACACGTCGATGCAGACAAATATTTCGAGACCTCTTTTGACATCGGGTCTGAATACGTCCCGATCGAGCTCTCTTGCCGCGCGAAGTTATTCTTGAAGACTGGGTGGTGTTCAACGACACGCTCCGTGGTACCGTCGTGCTCCCCCACGACCCCGATCACACTGTCGTACCTGAAATCAAATAACTTGTGTAACATGTCTCATTTTGCTAATAACAACTAAATTTTTTTAAAACAAAGCGATCTGCTAATGCACTGATTTTACCAAGGTATTTGAAGGCACAATTACCTTGGCTTTGGTGGCGGTTGCTGGGTTTGCGCCACGAAATTATCAATGAATGGCTGTAAGCTCTGACCGCGCTCTTTCGTCAGCTTCATAGGAACATTCTTGATTATTTTTCCGATACCAAGGTTCGAGGCAGCCAAGGTAAATTCCTCTTTTGACGTAAGAAACGTGTACAGGATGTCTGACTCCCTTAATGCCGGTTTTTGAAGCAGTCCCGAAAGGTAATTTTCAAACAACTAAAAAATATAATTATTAAATTTAATATACCAGGTAACGCAATTGGTCTTGCTGTCACATGCATTCAAACTACGTTACGAGTAGCGTTTTTATACAAAGTTCAACACAAATCGTTTGTGATACAAGATAAATACGTAAATTGTGAAATGAGAGATGTTCAAAACCTTTTGTCGATTTTGCAACATGTCCAGGCCTTTAAAAAGCGTAAATTTAACTCTGGGTGGAAGCTTCAAGTCTTCAAATTCTCCGTGAAATTCAGTCAGCTTCGCTTCCAGCGCGTAAAACTCCGAGTAACGTCTGAGAACAACCCAGTGTAAATCCTGCAATCAGGGTAGGAAACTTCCATGATCGTACGAAATTCCGAATATTTTATTACTGTTAAAGACTGGCTTTTTGTGTAAATTAACACAATTAGGCTATCCTATTATTTTAAGCGACAAAAAAAATTGATAACTTTCAGTGCGGCCACAATAAAGTTTTAGCATCGATTACAATTACAATTACAATTGAAAAGCAGGACCAGTTTATCAGTAACAAAAATTTTGCTTTTTTATTGAAGTGGGACAGCTTAGTCGTATCATACGACTGTACTTGGAACCTTAAGTTAATGTTATAAAAGTTATTTTACGAGAAAGTACAAGTTATAGTTTAAAAGCTGGACCAGTTTATGAGTAATAAAATTTTGCTTTTTATTGAAGTGGGACAGCTTAGTCGTATCATATGACTGTACTTGGAACCTTGAAGTCAATGTTATAAAGGTTATTTTACGAGAAAGTACAAGTTATAGTTTAAAAGCTGGACCAGTTTATGAGTAATAAAATTTTGCTTTTTATTGAAGTGGGACAGCTTAGTCGTATTATACGATTGTACTTGGTACCTGGCCGTCGGCCCGCTTTGAGGTGATGTCAATGCGTTGCACATCGATGGCAAAGACGAAGCACGCTTTGCTGGTTCGCGCCTGGGCACTCGTTGCTGTGGAAGACAACAAAAAATTGGTCTGGATTCATCACGTTGGGATTCACAAAAGTTGCAGTTTCAAAATGGCGAATTTTCAAATTTTTAAGAGATTGGATTATTTAAAAAATACTTACATAAACTAACCCAACTTATATAACTTACAATTTAGATTCCATTAAAAAGTGACTTTTCAATGAAAATCAAACGTTTTTTTAATAAAAATGTAAAATGTCTTGTAATGTCTGTTGGTAATTAATTAAATTTCATCACATAAGGACTTAATTAGTATCTTCGGAAATTGCTAAATTGTATTTATAATTATTTTAAAACCATTTCTATAAAAGTAATAGTGAAAGTTTGAAAGTAAATACGGCACTGACTTATTTTAGGAATGGAAACCCTCCACGCTGAGAGATCTCGGTGTTCAGTCACACGACCGTCGTCGCGGGCAGTGTCGCCGATCAAGATGTCTGCCGGATCATCCTGTGGTTGATATCATACGCAAAGTCATTGATAGGATGAAAAATATCTACTTTGGGAAAACACTAACTTTTCTTTATGAAACATAAGAAAATAGGTAATTCTTCTAAAGGTTTTTATTACTTTTAGGGCTTCGGCAGATGAGAGATAATTTTCAAGAGATAAAAAAAATATTTCGATAGAGATGGGAAATATTATTGCTCGTCTGCCGAAGCCCTTAGCATGAAATCGCATAAAGCTTAAACGCCTCTTTTAGTACTAACACAAATATCAGCGATATCGAAAGCAGAGTCGGTCACGCAATTGTCAACGATGCCTTCGACGGACTTCCCGAGCATCCCGTGCTTAATTTTCGAGAGGCTTCTGCCCAACTTGTCCGTGGAGGGCTTGCTTGTGATCGCCGTCTCAGTCTTGGATCTGAAATTCGACATAAGAGCCGTGTCGCAATGTGAGAATCGCAAATGAATACAGTACTTCATTTTTTCGAAGACCACTTGATCGAAACTCGCTTTCAAGCATGTTTGAAAATCATTTTTGGTAAAATAGCTTTCGATTAAATTAAGTTCTGTGCAATGAATTTCGAAGAAATGAGGTACTACAAAAAAAGAAAGAAAAGAAAAGAAAAAAACGTTCCAGTATGTCATTCGACAGGTCCCTCATATAAATTCAAACGTTTACGATTCAAACTTGAAAAAAACGTTTCCAAAACAAAACAAGATTTCGTTTTACATAAATGGTCAATCGAGACAGAAAAAATGACGAATTATACTCTCCTTGCGAGGTTTTTTAGAAAAGGATTATGACTGGAGAAAGGTAGATATGTGAAAACATATTAGTTGTTAATATTGAAGGTGTTAGCATTAATTTTGAACGCATGGTATTCTCTATGACTCCAAGGTACCGTGAAATAGAAAAGATTTTAAAACGTTTCATTTTTCAAATGTCTCGCTTGTAATTAGTTATGTATCTGACGTTAAAATTATTATATCTGATTCTCAATAAGTCATAATAATCTTTTATCCGTACTGCATCCGATTATAAAACATTTTTATCTAACATAGATCATTCTGCGACATACAAAACACTTCAGAACAGAACAGGATGACAAAAATCTCAGATATCCATGACCGAAACGATTGGCTTTATTTTGCCACAAACAATTTTGAAAAACAACGTAGATGGACATAACCAAGTGAACAATCTCCACATTGAAAAGACCCAGGTACGTCGCGACAGATTCCCGATCAAGAAGGACTTCTGCCTTGCCTTGAAAATTCTTCGCTGTGCGCTAAATTTGACAACCGTTTTCGCACCGGAGAAGAGACAGTCTTGATGAGTTTTCGATTTAAAAGTCTGCGAGCAACCGCCGGGGACCAGGTGGCCGATGACGATTTGGGTTTTGGAAGAGCGGCTCGTGGAAAAGTGCTCGTTTTTCGATGAGTTTCGATAGGGTCTCGGCCGACTAAGAAGTCGAGAGAATTTCGGCGCTCTACGTGGGTCTTCTCATGCCGGACCGCAATTGGTCGTTCGGACTTCATCAACCCCAAAGTTGAATGCGAGCGACTATGACCAAAAATCGACGTTTTCTCTTCTTTCTTGTATCTTCTCGTATCAACCTCGTGCGACTTCCGTCGAGTTTTTCCCGACGAATGGGGGGCTTCCGGTTTCAAAAAATCAAATGATTCGTGACAGCTTTCGACGAGGCAAGAAGTCGACTTTGAACGCATGTCGCTCTTAATTCTTTCGAGCGCAAACCTTCTGGCAACCTCGATTTGAGAGGATGAATTGTCATTTTTTGGCGCCGTAACTTCAAGCGCGGGAATTTTTGAATTGTCGTCCGAATAAAAAGTTGATTTTGGAATTTGACTCGGTGAACGCGTTGTTCGAACAAATGGCAATTTTTTCAGGATATTTTTCCAAAACCTGATATAGTACAATTGTTGCCACAAGAGAAATAATCAAAATTAACGACTAGTCTAGAAACTCAATGGCCAAAAAAAGCTTCGTCTACGCATTAGAGTATCGGCGTAGGTGCTTGTAAAAAAGTAAAATAAAAAATAATTCCTTAATTAGAAACAAGAAACTCTAATACAATCTACATGAACAATGAGTGAAAGTTAGAGCTTTGCAGAATGACAAGTCGAAGAAATGAGTCGAGATCAAAGCACATCCTTGCCTGAATTAAACTTTATAAGATAGTTGATCATTTTTACAAAAAATTGTCTTAATAAAAACTTTGAATACGATCGCTAGATAATCTAAGAATTGGGTAAAATATTTCATTTTTATTCAAGCCTCAGTCGAGCGCACGAAATATATAGGTCTAGCTTGTTGTTGAAATGCAAAGAAGTATTTTTATTTGTGCAACGGGTTGGACTTGAGTTTTTGTGCACCCGACCCAGTGGTTATGTGACCGCGGCTTAAGCGAAAGAGCCATTAAAGTTCTTGAATGAATTTCTAGAGAGATCAAACTATTTTTTTGAGCTATTATAAATTATCTAAAAAAAGTAATCGTTATTACTGATAAAATCGCGTATTTTATAGCGTCTTTGTTGATATATAAAACATAATATAAAAAAACTTACTTTGAATTGAGTTTTCCATGCCCGTCTGCGGTGTCCTCCTCGCGGTGACCGAGCAAATAACTAAAGTACTGCAAGTTAAAAAAGATCAGTAAGCTATGGTGTTAAAAAAAACTTCAAGTTTTTTTTCGTAAATACAACGGCACAACTGGACACTCATTTATACAAAAAATCACTTTTTTCGCGAAAGAGCAATTATTATTTTAGGGTCTAACGCACACGCACTGATAAAACAACAAAAACGGGGATTTTTTTGTCAAAAAAAATGTTCTTTGTGTGTCGTGACTCTAAAGAGAATTCTAGGGGGGTATTCACAAAATTTCTTTCGAAAATCTTTCGAAATTTACTAACTTTTATGAGATTATCTAAATTATCTCATATAGGTCTAGCCTGTTGTACAAATATGAATCTTTTAGATAAGGGTTGTTAAAACTTAACGTAAAACTTCAGTATTACGTTAAATCAATAAATATTTGTATTTATAAAACGGGCTAGACCACTGGTCGGTCTTGTACTGCCGCCATGGTGGTTATGTGACCAAGGCCAAAAGTAAATTCATTTAATAAACATCAAAGATAACGAATTCGTAAGATTTTCGTAAGAATATTGTGAGATTTTCGTAACAATATCGTAAGATGTTCGTAAGGGTTTCGTAAGAATTTCGTAAGGGTTTCGTAAGAATTTTGTAAGAGTTTCGTAAGAATTTTGTAAGAGTTTCGTAATAATTTCGTATGAGTTTCGTAAGAATTTCTTAAGAACTCTGGAGATTACGATCCCTGACCTCTTCACTTCGGTGAAAGGCCGGACACGCTTTGCTCTCGAGCTGACCAAAGACTTCTTCATATGCTTGAAAGATTGGAGTCGTTTTCCGAAGCTGGATAACATCACACATGGGTCCCTGAAGAACTGAAAAAAAAGAGTTAGGGCTAGGTTAGGTTAGGTATTTCGAGTTCTAAAGTTAAGAAATTTAATTTTCAAATGTAGGCATTTCGATTTTGAGACTATTAGAAATACACATGCCCTTGGCTGCAACTGGTTAAAATTGAAATTCGTTACTTTTAAAAATTTCCTTTCCGATGTGAGGGCTGACATCAACTTTGTGTTCGGCATCAGGCTTGAAATAGAGGTTGTAGAGTTCCATGGCGTCACTGTGAAGATTTTTCATTTCATCTTCTCCCAACTCAGGGTTCATGATACGTTTGTTAAAATCCTCTGAAAATGTTTTTTGCGGATATTTGAAGCAATGTTTATTTTAAAAGGCTCATTTACAACAGGGGATAGGATCTTGTTTATCTCGAAAAATCACCTTGCACAATGACACAATTTTTTTCTTTAGTATCAAACTGGTTCAGCTTTTTACTTTCATTTTTTCATTAAAAAAATTATATAATATTTTGATATGAATTTCTGGAACCTATACCAAAAAAGTTATAAAAAATTATGTCACTAATCTTGGCTATTTTAGTAATAGAAAAATTACTAGGTATCTCCAAATGAATTGCAAGTCATATTACCATTGCGTCGACAGGCAGTGTTGCCAGGAATATCTGCAGAATTCCACCAAAAATGTGACAAAATATTAAAAGTTCTCTCCTGATTTCTTGTTCAGTTTTAGGGAATTCCACCAGATCTGGCAACACTGTTTGAGAGTAGTGTTGCCATATCTGGTGGAATTCCTTAAATTTGAACTTGAAATTTTTGTGTCTATAGAGGATTCAGTCTGAACACACAAAGCTTTGTTCAAATTTTGGTGGAGTTTTGGTTGCATTGCTGGCAACACTGTTTGACGGTTGATATATCCGCAGTACCGCCAGAAATATAGTCCAAATTCCATTAAAATTAAAATAAATTTAATTGTTTATTTATGTAAAGACCTTTTAAGTAATTATGTTTTGGTGAATTCCAGCAACACTGGTCAGCCCTTCCAACTACAGTGTCGTCATTTTTGTTACACGAGTTCTGAGAATCAGTGCTGCCAGGAACAATTTACATTTCACCAAAAAAAATCTAATTGAAATATTATATTGTGCCTTTGGGTATCTTGCTTTAGCTGTGAGTTGTCTCACATATAGATTCATATATTCATACGTGCGCAGATCAGCTTTCACTATAAACTTTTTGATATTCCCCTTTTAAAAGCACAAAAATTTCCAAGATCGTAGTTACATAACCACTACGACGGCCTTATGAAACCATGGTCTACTCCGTTGTAGGAATATAAGTACTTATTCATATCAGATCAATGTGCTTAGGCTATACTTTCGTATTACCGCCGTAGTGGTTATGTGACCGAATCTTAAGTCTCACCGACTGACAGGCAGAACTGAAGTTGATTGAGAGCATTTTCTTCCTTGAGAAATTTCATGAATCCGAACAGGGCCGCCTGATTTTTTAGCACAGCCGACAGATCCATTGTCAGAGCCTTGCAATTAAAAATAAGCTAGACTGTTAAGAAATATTAGATGAAATTTCTGTATCTGTCTAAGCTTAAATGTGCTTAAGAAACTTGACTTACGTTTTTTATAATACATTCTAACCTTGCTTGATAAAATATCTTGATTAATATTTGGTAATTGTATTACTTTTCAGATATATCTTATTTTATTTTGACTATAAAGCTAGAGTTTGGAGTAATACAAATATTTTTGAATGAAACGCATCCTTTTTCAAAGTGCAAAAAATTTTACCGATTGCTTGTTCTCGTGATGGGCCGTTACAAAATGTTCTAAAATTCGAACTTTATTTCCAGAGGGCGGCGAAAATGTCCGACTCGGCTCAGGACAAAATGAGAGGGCAATAAGAAAGTTGACGCAACGATCTACAAAAAGTTTTTACTTATTTACGTACCAGCTTAAAAACTTATTTATTTGTGGCCTGAGGTTTCTAGTTTACATTAAAGTGTTGCCAATTTTTGGAAATATTTTTCACCAAAAAATGTGAATCAAAAATTTTTTTTGGAATGGTGTGTTAATATTGCATTAACCGAGAACTTACCTAGACATATATGACAAGCAAAATTAACTACAAAAAATTCCACCAAAAAATTCAGCGTCAGCTCTGGCATGCCAGACTACCTGTGTCAGGTAAAAGGTCCAAAAGTGGCTGAAGGACTGCGCCCTGAAGAACATCAGTGAGTAGAAGGTTGACTGATCTGTTTAAAAAACTTTTTGTTTAGACACTGCGAGATTTGGTGAAATTTTAAAAAATTGTAATTTGATTTTGTTTCATCTCTCGAAATAGACACTTAATGATAATAATAATAATTAAAATATCTTTAAAATTTTTATCAAGTTATATAATATTAACGACAAAAAGCTTGTAAAATCAGAATTGCTTGTAAACTCACTTTTATTGAATTGTCCCCATTAAGAGATTTAAGAACAAATCCTCAACTTCATTTACAAAAAGAAACAAAAATCGGAAATTGAAAGCACGAGTAAAATTGGTCTGATAAACATCTGTGTTGCCAGAAATTTTTTTTTCAAAATTTCCCCAAAAAGTACTCTTTAGACACGAAAATTCGTAGTTCTGAATTAAGAGTATTTCCCCAAATCTTGCAAAACACTATAGATAGAGAATAGGGCTATGTTGACTTACTGTGATGTCTGGTATTGTTTAGGGATGAGGTAGGTGACGAGATTTGACGATAAAGCTCTGCAGTATTCGACTTCTTTCAAACGACTTTCAGATGCCTGATGAGCTTCCTACAATCAGTACAACGGATCTTATGATTCATCTAAGCTGTCACGTTTCCCGAAAAATACTAAAATATTTTAGTCAAATTGTCTTACTTTTGTGTCTTTTACAGTTTTTAACGTAAGGCGGCCTAATTAAATGAAACATGTAATATTGTATCTGTGATAGCCTGCCTGACTGCCAGCCAGGCCTGTGTGTAACTTACCTGCCCAAGGCAGTAGTAAAAGACGGTTTGAGGTGAGAGATTAACATCTCTATTTTGTCGCAAGAATTCAGAACTATTAAGAATTGCATCTAAGTGTTTTAAACCGATCGGAATTGCTTTGCGAGTAATCAACGATGTCAAATCGACCTGTAATTAATATTAATTAATTTTTGGTATAATGTAGTTATACGTTGTATTGACGACGATAAATGATGAGTAATTCGAAATAAAATCGTTGGATTTTAT